>KZ651761.1:84469-106853 GCA_001010745.2 Gerris buenoi
GGCTTTGTAGTATAAGACATATTAATTTAGTACGATTTGAAGTGCGCAGAAGGTTGAAATTAGGCAGGTGCTATCTGCAGGCTACTTTCGACAAACCATAAAAATTTCATAAAAATCAGATGATTACTTTTAAAGATATGGCTGAAAATAAATGTATGTTTGTGTGCATGTGGAAGATAAACAAATACGCGCAGAAGGTTGAAACTTATATGGGACCAACAATGGGCTAAATATGACCTACCACCCAAATTTCATTAAAATTGGACGTGTAATTTTTAAGATATGGTGGTTCGCAAATATTTGTGACAGACCGACAGACCGACAGACCGACAGACAGACACGGAACCAAAAATGTTCCCTGATGTCTGAAACGGATTTTGTCTTGGAATTTTTGAAATCGGAGACCTACAATTTTTTCGTTCTTCAGAACGATCACATAGCTTCCGTTACCTTCGGTAAGCTCGGAAGCAAAAAAAATATAAAAATATTAGTTTTACAGCAAACGTGACATAAACAATATATTTGGATAGTTTTCTTGCTCCTTAAGCATACTTTGAGTTCTGTTAAAGCATACATTGTATATTGTGGACGTGCTTTTTGCTATCACCATATTGAGAGAAAGAATTGTGTTGTATACAGTGACAGTATTGAATGTTCTTGTGTGTTTCTTGGTCTTTGTTATTTCATTCCATATCTCCTTGTATTATGATTGTTATGGTCTCCTTGTTCAATGATATATGTTGAGGTATGAAGTATGTGTTATAGAGAAGCCCTTTTGAGAAAATGATAGGAAGATATAAGAGGACTAGGTTAGACATGAAATTTTTAAAATAGGATTTAATAAACAGTATTAAATGAAAAAGTATCTAAAAATTGTATCTTAAATTTTATATCATTAAGATATGTTGCAGACATGTCTGAATAGACGCGTCGAGGATGGAATTTGGTATAGTATATGATTAGAAGATCATAAGCCTTAAAGTTAAGCGATTAGTGATCAGTCACAACTACTTTTATTATACTTATGTGGTGTGTGCTTTTCTTTAAGTGGAAAGTTCTTTTTCACCAACTTCTAATTATTGGAGTTACATTATTTTTTCTCCATGAATACATAGGTGAAAATAAATAGATTTATAAATGGCCATTTTTTTTAGTATGAGGGCCAAGTAGGTCTGCCCTCTTTTCTTGGGGAATAATTTATATATAATCGGCAGTATTTATATATGGCTCGCTGCGCTCGCTTGATTCGCCATTGTTGTCAATATTTATTACATGGTTATTGTAGGCTCGCTACGCTCGCCTATTTATACAGTATTTTTCGTAATCATTATTCAATGTAATTGTAGGCTTGCTACGCTCGCCTGTTTATACAGTATTTTTCGTAATCATTATTCAATGTAATTGTAGGCTCGCTACGCTCGCCTGTTTTTACAGTATTTTTATATAATCGGCAGTATTTATATAGGGCTCGCTGCGCTCGCCTTTTTTTATTCAGCATTTGTAGTCAATATTTATTAAATTGTTATTGTAGGCACGCTACGCTCACCTGATTATACATTATTTGCACGTAATCAATATTTAATACAATTAATGCAAGGCTCGCTACGCTCGCCTGTTTGATGTAGCATTTTCTAGTTAATATTTATTAAATAAGGTTATAGTAGGCTCGCTACGCTCGCCTTTTTATACGGTATTTGTTCGTAATCATTATTCAATATGATTAATGCAGGCTCGCTGCGCTCGCCTGTTTTTACAGTATTTGAACAAAATCACACACATTCGAAGTACACATTTGAACAAAAGTTATGCATGTTTCTTTCAGCATTTGTAGTAAATATTTATTAAATAAAGTTTTTTTATAATTTCGTTATATTGGCCACCATCTTGACAATAATATATGTAAAATTTTAATAGTTAGGTATTCCTATCCTACTCTTTAAGACCTTTAAATTGATGTATATCATGTCATACTGACTAAAAACTTTTTGTCCTCCACCTTATTGGCCGCCATCTTGAAAAAATGAATTATGAATAATTGAAAAATTATTGACTATTATTCTATATAATTATTATATCTATCTTTTATATACATTTAGATTAATGTAGGTATAAAATGCCATGAAGATTTTTTTTAATAGTCCGCCATATTGGCCGCCATCTTGAAAATATTATGTGGAAAATTTTATTCGTTACATATTATTTTCCTCCTCTTAAAGACCTTTAAAACGATGTATAACACATTATACTCACTAAAACTATTTTTTTTAGTCGTCCGCCATATTGGCCGCCATCTTGAAAATATTTAGTGAGAAATTTCCAAAAACTATACAGTTGTCACAAATGCTGGGATGTATCTTTGTGCCAAAATTTGTTGAAATTGGTCAATTTTTACTCCAGTTATCGTTGGACAAACAAACATACAAACTTTTCAAATCCCAAGTCTCTGAAATAAAGAACTTCACTGCGCTCGTTCAAAAATAAATAATTATTTAATGAGTCAAATTGTTTACGTTCTCTGTTTGCTTGAGAAGAGGTAAATAATGACTCCATTTCGTCCTTAAATGACAAATGAGAGTATAAATATTATTAAAGAGTATTAATTGTCGGTGAGAAATGATTGATGGTTTGGTTGTCTAGGTTTAGGACGGGTGGGAGGTAACCTTCTGTTATAGCCCGAGTCGTCAAGTCAGAGATAGTCTAGAGAAAGCCTGGTGTGTAGAATCGCCCTGACATTGGACCCATTGTATAATATATTTTCGTCAGTGACCCAGTTTCTCAGTGGGTGACTAGGTCAATGTTGACAGGGTATCTTGCACAACAGAGGCGCACTCACGCATACTTCTCTACATGACTACATGACTAACCTCGGCCAACACACATACGTCTAACCAACACATCAATTAGCATCTGCCCCAAAACACAGCTCCAGCCTCCTCCAACTATACTTAACACTTCTCGTCAACTGATCTTTAACAAAAACAAAACCTTCTTCTAATATTACATTTAGTCGTCTTTTCACACTTGAACTGTGTCATAAATTAAAACCGGGAACTAAACTAGCCGTTATAAGTATTTAGATTATTAGATCAAGGGTAAAAATAATTAGTTTCAGATAATATACTCGCTGTCCAATGTCATTATTAACCACTATAATTCAAAGATTACATATAAGTAATTTTTATTAAATATTTTATGCTTCTTTATCTTTAATTCTTTACTTTGTTTCAAAACAAATTAATAACTGTTGATTAAGTATACGACGGATATGAGAAACTAAAAAAAAATAATCAGATGGTCTTTCATTTAAATTAACAATTAATAGATTCGATGTAGTAAAGAATGAAGTAGATAAATAATAACTAACCGCCTAGTCTTTTCTTTGACACACATCTACACATATTATAAAATCTGAATGTATTGTTATTCGACAATGAAAATGTATCATGTCTATATCAGGTTGACAAGGCTAATATGTGTAAAACATATACATACTTAAAGTGTAATTAAATGTTATAGCATATTATAGCAAAAAAGGTTATCTTGTATTTATTTATTGTTTGGTTTTCAGTAATAGAAATTGAAAAATATTTTGTTTTGTGTAGTTTTATTTTGTTTATCTTGCATTTTTTTCCTATATCCGTTACTTTAGCTGTAAAATGGACTTAAAGTTTCAATTTTAGCAATTCAGGGCTCCAGAAGGCAAACTAATGCTCGGGGCGAAAAATTTCCCAGAATAAAAAATTCTAATTTTTAGCCATAGAATCCAAATCTAAGTCTTAAAAATTTGACTTCCTATTCACTTTTTTTACCACTAGTAGGTACTTATATCTATGGACAAAATTTTGATGTTTTTTATCAAAAAGGCATAGAAAATTTAGTATTATCCATAAGTTTTATATTTTTGACATCTTCTCTTCAATACCTTTCATTTGATACCCACTCAAAATATTATTATTATTATTTTATTTTAGTATGTTATAGCATATTTTAGTTTTAGCACACGGCTAGTTCCGGCTCTAAATGAAAGCATTTCTGACTTCCACTTTCTTTCAGTTTCATTTATTTCATCCTGGTTGGGAGTTTAACTAAGCTTAAGCTGACGTTCATTCTTTTAAAAAAGCCTAGCAAGTGACAAAGTGTGTTTTCGTTGCGGTGAAGACGTGAAGAAAAGAAAAGCAAGATAAAAGCAAGTCAGGACTCAAGGATTCAGGTTTTAAAAACAAAGTTATAACAACAAGAGAAAGGAATTAGTTTGTTTGTTTGTCAAAAGGAAGGTTTCTGGACATGTTTAGGTTTTTAGTCTTGGTGTCCTTAGTGTCAAGGATTATAGGATTTAGACTCTTAACAGAAGTCCTGGATCCTGGATTCAGAATCCTTCCTAGGATTAACTAACACTCGAACAAATAAAATTTACCTAACTCCTTCACTTTGCATAGTGTCTCTTAAACACCTTTTCTACAACTTTACTTTCAAACACAACAGTTAAGTAAACAAAACAACGGTAATACAATCTTCTAACTTTATTACTTTCGTTTTCTTTCTAATATACTNTTTTTTTTTTTTTTTTTTTTTTTTTTTTTTTTTTTTTTTTTTTTTTTTTTTTTTTTTTTTTTTTTTTTTTTTGCGTGACATGAATTATTGGTTATTTGGATATGAGCAACAATTATCGATCCTATAACAACTAATGTTTCAGTTGTAAATCTTGCTAAATTTAAGTTGTTTCCCTCATAAATAAACCCTGAATATATCCTAGTAGGTAATATTCTAAAATAAGCATATTAATAATATTAAAATTTATTTATTCAATTCCAAACTTTTAATTTCACTTTTTACTTTGATTTATTTCAGGTGAAAAAGAGTGTGACAACATTTTCAAAGGATATCTAGCGAGATCATCTGATGATCAAGATCAGCCAAGCGTACGAGTAAGTATGAAATGATACGCTTTATAACCACCTATAGCATTTTTCAGTTTTATTATTATTTCACTCTTTTCTTTTATTCTTATAAAAAATCCAAGAAAAAAAAAATTATAAATAATAAACATGCAATGGAGACAAAATTCAAAACGTACGTACTTTGCAAAAATTACTGCTCTAATAGTTAGATGATAAGATGTGGTTAATTGAGATATACAATGTTCGTTAGGAGTATGGTAATGTAATTAATTAACTCTTTCGAGGCAACATGTTCACTTGGTAGAAAATATATTTCCTTTGTTGTGGTCTAAAACTAACATAATATTGGCAAGGTACATTTTCTTTTTCTTTAACCATAATTCCTTTAAATATTAATTATCTGGTACTTCTTTAGATTGTTACTCTCCTATGTTTTTTTTTTTAGAACATAAATGACTGACTAAATAACCATTAAGACAAAGGGATGTTAAGTCCATAAACTTTGGAACAAAGGAATTTCACACTTGTGTTTTTATAAGGGTAGTAACACTCTAAAGAAGAACATTCCGTATACCTTCTTTAGATTGTTACTCCCCCTGTTTTGTTTATAAAAAGGGAAGTAACAATCTAAAGAAGTGTCTATTATCTTATACATATGAAAAGTGTGTAACAATAGATGAATGGTTCAAACATCAAATTGGAAATGTTTACTACTGTAAATAATGCTTATAGTTATTGTTATTAGTTATTACATTCTAATATTCGTAATTTATGCGTACATACCTGGAGGGAAAATGTCGTCATGGTGCACAAAAATAAAGTTTTTAGATCTTCTGACTCCTACAAAGTAGCATTTGTAAAACTTCTTTCGGTTGTCTGAGGTCGTATTTAAAAATTATGTTAACTCTTCTTATCTTAAAAATATTTTTAACTTCTTTCTTTTATTAGCGTACACTATTAATGCTGAAAGTATAAAGTCGTAGAAAATTAAACCNCAAGCAGGGCAGAACCCCAAAAGATGAAATTTCAATTCAAAATTTTTTGTCTTTTTCACGTATTCGTGCGTCGATCCGGGGACACACTGTATATATATATATAGTATGTCCCCAGTTTGAGTTCCCTATACGTGTAAATGACAAAAAAATTCACTTTTCGAGAAAAAGTTATTCTTTATAATAATTTTTGCTTGTGTTCAAATGAAGAATTAATTAATTTCAAAAATAGTACAAGAGTAAAGTGGGGTTATTTTTGATTTTTCGAAAGAATGTTACTCTTTATAAAATTGTTTATTTAATATCCTAAGGTAATTTATGTCATAAAAAGTGAACATTTATGACAAAAAATAACCCATCTCCAAACTGTCCCAGGATCAGGTTGCCTATACGTGTAAATGACAAAAAAATTAACTTTTCGAGAAAAAGTTATTCATATAATAATTTTTGCTTGTGTTCAAATGAAGAATTATCATATTTAAAATTTTGTACATGTACTGTACACTGTTCCAAAAAAGTACAAATCTCTAAATTTATTTTAGACATAAATGTAATTATTTTTGGCTTTCTAAGAAGGTTGTATTTTTTTTTATTTCTGCTTTGTCCGATAAATTATCTAGTTAAAATAATTGAACCATGTAGTCTCTACCTAAGAGTGCAAATTTTATTTTAAAAATGTTGTTTAAATTTATGTAAAAAAAGGCAACACTGATTAATTTTTGTTGTCATTATTATTTATTTATTTTTAAGAACTGCTTTNCCACACCAATTGGCAGTCGATTTATAACAGTACCCACCAATTTTTAGCTATTAATTTTGCTCAAGGGAATGTTTTTTTGAAAATTTTAAAATGTAAATTGAAAGACAATTTCATGAGAGAACAACTAGGTGAAGAGGATGTGTTATGTGGTTTCATTAACATTTATCAAAGCAAATTTTAAATAAAAACACCAAGTATCATTATCTGTGTGATAAGTCAAGCCTTGTGGTTACATGAGACGAACTAAGTTGTCAGTCATTCTCCTTCAGTTCAACTGACACAATCATTAGTAAGTTTACCATCCAACATATTATTTCTAAAGTTAAATTTTATTTATGCATATTTTATTAATTAAGACAAGTTATAAATCAGTACTAGTACATTACGCGTCTAGGGCGGAAAGTAGCATTTTGCATGCGAGTGTGGAGTTTGTACCCGAGGGATAGCGAGTGTAGTAAAACCACACGAGCGATCAATTCATTAGTTGTATTTTGTGCCGAATTAACTATTTCGGAAAGCGTATTATTCTCCTCATATTCGTCATAATCACTTAAATCACTCATTGATTTTTACAAAAAAAACTTGATACAAACAGTTACTTTTATTAAATAAACATAAAATTAGATACAATGTTTATATTACGTATCAATCGTAGATAAAATAAATTAAGATCTATTTGGTGAGTTGCTGATCATTAGGTAATATTTTGAAAAATAGATATTAAATTTGTACAGTAGATGGAAATGCAGATGGGAGAGTTTTTTTTAATTTTTAATTCATACCACCTGGGAATTGAACCCGGGCCTACTTTTCTGCCTGTTTTTAATATTATAGCTGATCTTAAACTTATAAAAAGGACAAAACTTTGCACGACGGATCTTCCCAAACCAAATCTAAACCGTGCTATAAATATATATATACAGTATGTCCCAGGATCGACTTGACGATACGTGAAGTGACCAAAAAATTTCATTTTTCGACAAAAAGTCATTCTTGATCATNCCTGCATCAGGGCTGCTCCTACTGCATAATTACTAGCATCTGTTCTCAAAATGAATGGCTAAGTGAAGTCAGCGCGTTGGAGTACTGGAGCTTGCGTTAGGCACTGCTTTAACTTCACAAATGCTTCCTCCTCCAATTTACCCCATTTCCATTCTGCTTTATCCTTAAATAACTCCGTCAACGGCCGGCCGATTTCCGCAAAGTGAGGGATGAATTTTCGAAACCACGAACAAGTTTGGACAAAAGACAGCAGTTGCTTGAGGTTTTTGGGAGGTTTCCTTTCTACTACTGCAGAGACTTTCTCGAGGTCTACATGAATACCTTCCTGCGAGATTGTATGTCCCAAGTATTTGACCTTTGAGTTTACAAAAACGCTTTTCTCTCTGTTTACCCGGAGTTTAAATAGACTTAATCTATCAAATACTTAAGCTCATCAGTTCTGAAGCGAGCTCTCAAATGCCTTCAATCTATCCTCGACAAACCACAGGAAGACATTTCACAATTATGCCTCTACGAACTTATTAATCAGGATCAAAGACCAAACAATAAAGTAGATACAACTGGTTTTCTCAGCTTATGTCACACCTCAGGAAAATAGGAATCGAAAATATCAACTCATCAGATAAAGTCACCAACTACCTAATTAAAAATATCACCAGGACCTGTTCCAACCATCAAATCTCACTCGATGTGGAGTCATCAATTGCATCCTCTTACAATCCTACCTTCAGACAGATCAGTACTTTAGGCATCGGTGAGGAATATGTGGCAAAAAGGATGTCAATTCATAAATTGAGAATAATGTGTCAACTCCGACTCAGCAACAAATTAACCGTCAAGTTATTTCATCAAGGAAACAAATATAAATTACGTTACTCGCCTGTTTATACCTGGCAACTCCATAGTTGCCCAGAGGGGAAAGTAGGCAACCATTATTTTTTGAATTCCTTAGGGTCGATTCTCTCAGTTAAGGTTCGATTTTCATAAATAACACATCGGGGAAGTTGAAGTAAGGGGAAGGTTATAAACAGTTTATTGTTTAACATCATCGGTACGCAATTTTGCTAGGCAACCTATTTGCGATGTATCATTCTACACATTCTCTATCATATATATTCTTTATTGCAATTAAATTACAGATGAGGGTATATATTCCTTATACCGGATCTTGGACTATAATGAACCCCTCCCAACTCAGATTGAGATAGTGGAGGTTTTGTAAGTTCATGTAACTCAGAATACTTCAATTACTTTATTAATTAAAGTATGTTACATATATGGCGCCCAAGTGTTTGGTTTTTATTGTTTGTGATATTTAATTAGGATATTGAGAACTTTGTTGAGTTTTGTTAATTTTTTGTCTGTTGGTTTTGATTATGCTTCGTTATTTATTGATGAGCGATAGTGATGAGTCTGATGCTGACCGCAGTAATTTCAGTTTATTAAAAGTCTCAAACCTCAGGAATTGGAAGTAAAAATTAGTCACAGCTGGTTTCTTTGTTCATGGTGACTGGATTAACCAAGTTAAGACAACGTCTAAGATTTGCTCGGAAAACCTCTTAGCGAGTTTTTAACAAGGATTTCTGAGTTAAAGAATTCTTATGAATTATCGGAAGAAGAGGTGTTCGCTGGGCTACCTCAATTGTTAAAAGGGGCTCCATTACATTGGTATAGACTAAATAAGGAGTGGATTTCCTCTTGGGATACTCTTGTTCAAGCCCTGCATTTCAGTTTCTAGAACCTGAATTTTAGGAGCGCCTGGAGGAAGAGATAAGAAATAGGACCCAGGGTAAAGATGAATTGCTTACCTCTGGAGTTACCATTTTCTATGTTCATGTGTTTGTTATTTGTTAATTTTTATCTAGTTTTTAAGTTATTTTTAAAANTTTTTTAGTTGTTTTATGTTATTGAAACCTTGTTCTTAATAATTACTTCAATAATTAAGTTCAAATTTGTTTTATTTTATGTTCTGCAAATTTTTGTAAGTACTTAAGAAGTAATTTAATTTTAATTTTTTGAAGATAAAGACATTCTCTATTTATAATTCGATATTCAATTTCAATAGTTTCATCATGTTGACTAAAGAAGAACGAATTTACTTAGTAAAGTGTTACGGCACAGGAGATGTGTCATACCAGCATGCAATCCACCTCTTTAATATCAAGTACCCAAATGTTTCAGTTACTAGACAAAATTTGAAAAAATTGATAGATAAATTCGATCGATCTGGCAACGTAGATAACATAGAGAGAAAGAACAAAATGTATGACAACGATGACGAGGCCACATTATTGGTTTTAAACTCCGTTAATGAAAATAATAAAAAATCCCTTCGCTCAAGAGCACGGGAATTAACCATCAGTAAATCCCATATCCAGAGAATTTTAAAACAAAATAAAATTTTCCTTTTAGGCTCAATTTTATTCATAAATTAGAAAACGGCGACGACGCTTTGAGACTTGATTTTTGATTAAATGTAGGTGAAAAAATTATTCAGGATATTTCATTTCATAAAAAAATAATTTTTAGCGACGAATCAACTTTTTCTACAAACGGCCATGTAGCATCGTAGCATATTAGAATTTGGGCTCAAGAAAACCCTAAATTTGTCATAGAAACAAAAAGTCAGAGATATAAAAAAGTTAATGTTTGGTGTGCTATGACATCAAAGAAAATTATTGGACCATACTTTTTAGACGCAACTTTAAATAATCAAAATTATCTAAATTTATTAAATAATTATTTTTGGCCACAACTTGAGGAAGAAAATTTGGAATTTCGATTAAATTCAATATTTTAACATGATGGATGTCCAGCACATACCACGATAAATGTTAGGAACTGGTTAGACGAAAAGTTCCCAAGAAAGTGGATTGGAAGATATTATGGTCCAATTCCATGGCCTGCCAGATCACCGGACCTGACACCGTGCGATTTCTTTCTATGGGGATACCTAAAACTGAAAGTTTTTCACGAAACTTTTCCTGATGACTTAAACATATTGAAAAATAAAATTCAAGACGCGGTATCAACAATAACTGAGGACATGATATCTAATGTTTATAAAGAGTTCAAACTGAGGTTGGAAAGATGTGTGGAAGTTGGTGGCTTACACGTTGAATAGCTCCAACTCTAATGTACAAATCTATTATAGGTATTAAATTATGTTTATGAAATTTCTTTGACGTATTATTATGGTTTAATATAGTATTCTTATGNTTTGCTCACAATGAAAAATGTATGAAAAAAAATTAATTAAATTTTTATGAATTTTGCAGTGAATGTTGATTAACCATTCTTTTAATCAAATAACTCTGAAATATGCGAGTTAATTTACAATTTCTTTAAATTTCATTGATTTTGTAAGATGAATTGAGTTTTATGAACATGAGTGTTACCAAATATGCAACATTAAAATTATTTATTATTTATCAATGAAATCGAATAAATCCGTAGTTTTTAGAAGTGTGCGAAGTTTTCTAGTCCATACTAGTATTATATTCTACATTTTTCATTTTTTTATATTAGCTTTAACTAATACTCTTGTAAAAACTACACAAGAGTGTTACCTTCTTAAAGATTTTACCATTTAAGGTTCCCAATTGTATCTACATAAATCAATTTTAAGAAACGAAAATGTCACCAGGGTTTTGAGAGGCTTTGTATAATACCACAGTGTAGCATTATTGAAAGCATATGTTTGTATAGATAGAGGGATAAAAATGATAAATTACCATCGGTAACACTCTTGTAAGCGGTAACACTCTTGTAGACAGGAGTAACACTCTTGTGAACCAATGTGTCATAAAATGCACATTTAAAAAAGAAACCATAATAAAACCACTAAATTATGATCACAAATAATTGGGAATAATAATTAGAAAACAAAAAAAGATACACTAAATTCAAACTTTAATTACTTATACTTTTAGACAAAATACAATTTTAGCCTTACGACAAAAAAATGTAATAACATTATAATAATTATAATTATCAGACTTATAAATTGTAGTTATTACTTGATCTTTATGAAAGAAAAAATAAAATAAATCATACACATATATATTTATAATTACACAAACTTTGTTAAGTCGAGGGGGGACTTGGCAATTCAAGTCTCAACACAACCTTAACTAAGGGCATAGGGCTGGTAAAAATAAATAAAAAAGGTACAGTAATTAAATGATAAAGCGGACTGTATTGAAATAATAATGTACAAAAAAGGACTTCTTATAAAAGAAATAATATAGAGAAAAAAAATAATCAAGTGAGAAAATTAAGGTGAACTAAACCCTTTAAGTTTTTACTTTTATATGTAATTTTAATATGTATAAAAATCAATAAACAACATAAAACAAACTATTAGTCTTTGAATAATGATTAAAATAATTAATCAATTTAAAATAAAAATAATAAAAAAAAAAAAAAAATAAAATCTTAATGTCTTGCAAAGTTGAAGATCAAGGGATAAGGTCATAGATGAAAGAAAAGGTTAGTTAAATTAGTTGGTATTGGAAAAGGATAAAAAACAGATGGAAAATGTAGGAAACTGTGAGTGTTGATGCGGAAGTTCTGCGATGATAGATGGAGTTAAATAATTCAGAAAAATCCAACCTTGATAAATGGATGAGTTGAGTAGGCAGCAAGAATCCAAAAGTCAAAAGTTAATCACTGAATTGATAATAGCAAAAAAAAAACCACACAGTAAAGGGTTTTAACTTTGATTAAAATAAGAAGTAACTTGGTTAACTTGATTCTGGTTCTATGTATAAAAGGTATGGTGAAAGGTCCAGTGTCACAGTTTCTATGGTCTAGGTCTAGAGGAGATCCAAGTTGACACTGCAGGCTGTTCTGAACTATTCGTTGTTAGCTGCTGCTTGGTTCCAGATAAGGAAGGGAAAAGAGAAGGTTAAATGTTTATTTAGATTGAGAGAGTGAGAGAAAGAAAACAAAGAATGATCTTTGATGGGTTTTAAAGAAACACCTGCTTATCAGAGACACAAGAACTTAAGAAGAAACATAAATAAACTTTGACCTTCCAAAACAAAATAATAAGATTAAAAGAAAATATCTACATAAAAAATAAAAATAAACAAGTGAATTTTATAAAAGCCTAAACAAACTTATATGGTAAGTATATCTGGCTCATCTTACAAAAATTCATTTCAAATTTAGTAGACTTTTGACAAGAGAGTAAAACTACAGCTTTTAGCTTTAAAAAAAAAAAAAAATAATAAAATAAAAAAAATATTGTCTATAAAAAATAATAAAAAGGAACATTTAAAAAAAAATAAAAAATACTTTTAAAATTATCTTAAGTCCTATGACAAGAAAGTTAAATCACAGCTTTTTTATTAATTTTTTTAAAAGAATAATATAAAAAAGCAAATCTATACAGAATATATCACCAGCGTTTACAAGAGTGTTACTTGAGTGGAGTAACACTCTTGTGCAGTAACACTATTGTCAAATAACCATTTAACTTCCTTAATATCTTATTTATTAATAGAAATTTTAGGTTTTCTGAGTATACATACGTAATTAGCATGCATCCCCTTATTTATTCTAAATAAATAATTATTTGCAGGTATAAAAATAAGGTAACACTCTTGTAAGAGAATAAAAATACTTACCACGTTGTTGAAGACCTGCGACACCTACGCTAAGGAGGTTTTATGGAACACTACCCAAACCTGTAGGCTTGATTAGCACGGGGAGTGGGGACGCAGTGGTGTCAATCTTACTAATGTTATTGTTGAATTTCCCTAGATAAAGCGTTCTTATATAATTAGTAACACTCTTGTCAGAGGTTGGGTACGATATAAAATTCTTTTAAAAAAAAGTATATTTTATAATTCCTGGAGTTGAAATACTAGTTACTGGCAGTACTTCTGAATGTGAGGAACAAATTAAGAACAAAGCTATTGAATATTTATTTAAATTTGCAATTGAAAATTGCACTCAAACCTGAGGATGTAGGCATAGTTACAGTAACACTCTTGTAAAATTACCATGATTTTTCATTTCCTTTTTTTTAAATAGTAATAAATCGTAAATTTTTAGTTGCCTTAAAGTTAATAATTAGTTTATATGCATTAATTGGCAGCTAATTGGTGCATTAAACTTTTTTTTTTTAAAGACTTTCATCCTAAAATTGTGAAGGAACAGTAAAAAGCCAAATAATTTGAGAATGACCCGGGGGCCCCTCGCCAATCCCCTCAATATTTATAGTTGTAGACAACGTCCATGACTTAATGTAACATATTATTGTACTGCAGTGAGCATCAGCATAACATTTTCTGACGTACACGTTTTAAAACAGTGGTTGATACTTAAGCGCGGAGTTTTTTTTTTTTTATTATGTTGTACAATTATTTTGAGGTGGAGGGGGAGCTTTGTTGAATAGGTAGTTCCCTTTTCTCGTTATCACTACGAATACCCCCCCCCTNATTATAACAAATAAGAGCCTTAAAACTAGGTTTTCTTACTGACCGCATAAGCCTAAGCTTGAGCGCGGTATAGTATTTATCCTTGGGAACATAGAAGTATGCATAGACATGGATTCCAATAAGGACATGTCCACAGTCTACATACACATAAAATATTCCCAAGATATATACAATAAATTTTTACATTACTCTGATATAATAATTTAACATAAGTTTTCTTTGTAATTATAATATAGAATTTTGTACAAAATGATAATAAATAAGACTAAGAGTTAAAGTTAATGTAAGAGTGATTATAGAATAAGTATAAAAAAATATAATAAAGTAGGAGAAAATGTAAGGATAAGGTGATTAGTAAGTAAGAAAAGATTAGTGTTAGTCATAGGATAAAAATAGTAACTAGTTTTGTTTTTTTATGTTGGTGGTGGTGGAAGATGTGAGCCANAAAAAAAGAAAACATATCTTTTACAAATAAAATTAGTGATAAAACTCAAGTTGTTTATCACTTTGTGCAAAGATAGAAATGGGCATATTGATATGTTTGTAGGCTAAGTGAATTCACTTGGGCGGTATCCTTCTGTTAACAAAGAAGTATAGCAGCAACTTGTCTTGAAAACACATCGGCCACTATCCATTTTAACATACATAATACATATATTTTATTTATTTCCAGGTTAGTTTATCATTATTAACAGTGATAAACGAATGTATTGGAAACTTATTCTGATTTAAAAGAAAGGATGGAGACTTGGTTTGAGAATATCAGGAACCCGACAGTGCACACTCTCATGAACAACTTGGATAACCATTTCTGGTTGGATTACCTCCATACCTTAACCGACAACATCAGTCAAGAGGGATTGGTGCAAGATGTCGAGTCGTTATATGATGCTACCAATCCCTTGTATGCAACAAGTAACTTATACGAGATTGGCATTCCTTATTACGTCAGTTTTATGCAACACTTTATTTTGGATTTCGATGAAGAAAAGTTAGCCTTATACACTCCACACCTCTCGAAGAAGGTCGCTGCCAAAGTTTTTGTGACAATCTCTTTTGTTATTAAGCAAATGATAGGCATATGTTATATACTCACCGAACAAATGGATTGCGATTGTGATTACGTTATTGACATTTATGACACTCCCATGAGGTCGATAGGCTTTGACACTCTACATGGCTTTTACAAGGTACCGACACAGGACTCGGATCCTAACTATTGGTTGTATTTCAAAGAAGCCGCGAGTCGCAACGTGTGTATGATGAACTACACTTCTCAAGTGTGCAAGGTGGAGAAGTCGGATCAGAACCGTATCCTCTCGGACAATACCATTTGGGACAACTTTGCAGACGAGATTTTATTTTTTTCCAGGAATTTCGAACATGATAAGAAAAGGTCGGCTTCAAAATTGGCTTATTCTACGTGTCATAAATGCCTATCGGCTTGCAATATAGACTACGATCGTATTATTAGATTGCTTGTTGAAATGGAGGGAGTGTTGTGCTCGTTGAGTCAGGGGATTTCTGCCTCGCTGCTTATATCCGCGTGTGCGGTTTACTCGATGACACCAAAGCTAAGAAGGAACATAAACGGCAAGTCTACTTTATGTCACTTAGTCGCACTTACCGTCACTGCCTTCTCCTTGATTATAGACGAGATCATGCTTTCCGAAGATCCCTTATCATACCTTTTTCCTACAGCAGAAAAATACACCCCTTACGAAATAACAGGCACGTAATACCCACTTCATTTTAATGTACGTTTCAAAGCGTTTATTTATTTGATTTACATCCTAAAGGATAGTATTATTAAATAATTACATGTTAAGTAATCAGCCTCTGTACATAAACAGATAAGTAAGGATCAAGTCTCGTCTCTTTAGGTATACAACACGAATATTCTTGTTGTTGACTTCATTGCAATGCTTGATCCCTGACAAAGAATAATAATGATATCTGATGTCTTATTTGAACCCAACATGTTAATGTCCAGTTTACTCTCTGAAATTAACAATATCTTAAAACAGGCTGGTTTTCTCTTTATCGTTTATTAATTTATACATCAGTGCGTTAAAGAACAAAGCATCAAGTCGGCGACTCTTGCATCACACAGCCTCATACATCTACAGTCTATAAGATTAGAGTTGGCACAATCGAAGGCGGGAAACAACAAATGTGGAGGTAGTTTTGGGGTTATAAAAAGGGAAAATCGGTGTTGTCATGTTATATTTTATTGTGGAACAGGGGGTAGAGTAAAGCATTTATTTTCTGAAGTTGCACTCAACATGAGGGACCAATAAAATCGTTTCCTTCAAAATTTTCCGGCCTTTTGATTGTGCCAACTCTAATCTTATAGACTGTAATTCCTTGCTCTTTACCAAACTTTAGCCCTCGCTAGTCCAACCTCAAGGAATTGAGGCCCCAGCACTCTTCTCTACTATTGGTTGAGAATGAAAGCATGTGTCAACTTTGTGTCTCCACATGTTTGTTTATTTATATTATAAATGGGTAAAATTGCTTGAAATGTTGAAATGCAGTTATCTCCCCCCACTTAAGTGCTGTTATTATTATATTTACCATTTAACTCTATAACTGTTTTGCAGCTTTAGTGACATGGTATTCAACTTTATCAGCATTCTTCTGGCTCAACTGCATCTGTTTGGATACTTTCATTGGAATCTGGTAAGATTACGTTATCCCAAGACCTAACTACATTAACCACACCTATCTAACTAGTGACATAAAATTCCTACTTTTCAGAATAGTAAAAATCATAATTGATTAACATGATTTGAAATTTATTTAAATTCCTCCAAAACATTCCTTAAACTATGACGGGTTTACAAACAACATTCCTTTAAAAATACGAGTATACTATTGATGTCCGTTGTCTGAAGGAGTCTCTTTATTCATGGGAAATAGAAGTGAAGTATCAAAGTTTTATTAATTTGTGAAGTCAATGTCTTGTGCAGGAGGGGACGTCGCTTCTTCATAAAGGAAAGCAGCAGGTTCAAGATATATATGGTCTTCTCGTGGGGACTGCCCTTGGTCATCACCATCAAACTGATTATTATAAAATTGATCTGGAATAGTGTAATTCTACGCCAATTCTACAGTAGAAAGCTATCTCTGAAAATATTTGTAAAGAACGGTGAAAGTAAGTTTTTACTAATTTGTATTCTTCCTCTATATTCTTTTCTCTCCTCTTCTTGGGCTATACTATAAGGGATGGTCAATAAAAAAAAAAGATTCTTTTTTATTAAGTCAGTTTAATTCATTTCCAAATTTTCGCCTATACCTAGGTAGATAGGTAGATAGGCATCATCAGGCCTTTATCTGACTACTAATGGTGGTGAAATCAATATATGTAAATTCAGTTTCCATTTAACACTGCATCAGAATCAGTGAACCTTCTATACACAGTATTTTCAGTTACTCTATTTTTATTCCTTAAGAAAATAATTAAGTACAAAATCTTCCAGAGGAAACTGTATTTAGGGGGTTTAGATTTTAACTATTGAGTCAAAACCAACCGATAACTGCCGATTTCCACAAAAATATGACATTTCTCTTTACCCTTAGTGGCACGGCTATAGTGGATAAACTATGGGGTACGGGAGGCGTAGGTTGAGTGCCAATGCATTTTTCAAACCATAAATGCGTCAAATAACGAGATTATCTAGATTACGTTTTGGAAATGTGGAACTAAAAAGTCAATTACCATATTACATATTTATTTCTCAGTGATATGTTTAATTTGAAAAAAAAAAAATAAATAAAAAAATAAAAAATAGTAATTATAAAAAAAAAAAACTATTATCAAATTGGAATAAAAATAATATTATTATTACTAATAGATTTAAAACAACTCTGCAATATTAAAACTGCCTTGCCAGTAGATTCATCCATGTTAACTACACTACATCTCTCACTCATGCATTTCGCTACTTTCAAATGGTTCTTACGAGTAAATTCAGAACATTTGACAGTTCATCAGTTATTTTTAAATACCCATATCAGTTGTTGCAACCTCGCAACAACGTTTTCATTACAAGCTCACAATTTTCTCTCCTTCCTGTTTCTTCTCATTGTAGTAATATTGTAGGGTTAATTTATAATCCTACCTCAATAACTTGTTTTAAATAATAATAATATTACTTGTAAAAATTGTCAAACAAAAATAAAATATGAGTTCATTCTCTTTCTAGACTCAAACGAGTATTGTTGTGTAGATAATATTAACCACTGCTCCAACAGGGGTTATGGGCCGACACGTTTACACCTGTANTGTCAAAACAAATAAAATTACATGCGGATTTTTTCCGAACTAACTTTTACAGCGAAATTTGCTGAAAGCGAATTAAATTTGCTGAAGGATGGTTGAAAGTATTAAAATAATGCATTGTCATCGAGTTCTGAGCTATTCTAAAAGTTTCACTCGGGAAGTTAGTTAAAAATCGATTGCCAGATTTGTATTGGACAAACAAAAAACCAAGCTAATAAAAACTTAGTAAAATTGATTTTGTGGGGAGAAAACAAGGAATAGAAAGTTAATTGCTTAAAGCTGCTGTTACAAATGACATCATCAAAGGTTGAATGCTTAAACCTGCTGTTATATATGACATCATTAAAGGTTGAATGCTTAAACCTGCTTTTATAAATGGCATCATTAAAGGTTGACTGCTTAAAACTACTGTTATAAATGATATCATTAAAAGTTGACTGCTTAAAGCTGCCGTTATAAATGACATCATTAAAGGTTGACTGCTTAAAACTGCTGTTACAAATGACATCATTAAAGGTTGACTGATTAAAGCTGCTGTTATAAATGATATCATTAAAGGTTGACTGCTTAAAGCTGCTGTTTCAACTGACATCAAAAGATTAACTGCTTAAAGCTATACCGTTAAAAATCCCGTCAAGTACTTGTCAACAAGGTACTAAAAGGGTTTCTTCGGTCATTTTGAAAATTACCTAAACATTTTTTTCTTACGCAAATATGTATAAAATGTTGCACTTCGGATGAACAAGGTGTGCATATGATCCTTTAGCATAATAGGTATGCACTTATTTGCATAGTTCTTTTGGAGGTGAAAGGCTTTTTTGTTATCTGCATTTCAATACCCTCAAAATGATACACCACTCAAAAATTACAATAAACAAACATTTTTGGTCACTATATTTACGCGGCCTCCTAAAATTTCTAAAAAAAAATCAGCTAGCAGTTGCTCGCTGATCAAAAATTTTTACTTGTATACCAAATTTCAAATCTCTAGCTACAATAGGTCGGATGGTGTGGTTTTTGGTGCGGGACGGACGGACAGACGAACTACCAAAAGCATAAGGGGTTCTAGGATGATCCCTAAACTAAACCCTAAAAATAAGATTAGCAATTTGATCTGATTAACTGGAAAGTCAAGATGGCGGATTATTCATGTAACTCGAAAAAAAATATTTTTTTAAAATTTTAAGTGGGGTATCAAATGATAGGTACTAGGCATCGCGTGGCTCTATCATTGAAGCGAGCGTATAGTAATAAATACATGTGTATGTTTTATCGATTTTTATTAATTTATAGCGGTGTCTCTGTTGGTTTTACTACAAAATGTTATTTGCAAAAAATATTCGTCTCATTGAATAGATAAAGTTAGAATTTTTCCCCGTCCTCAAATTCCAATTTACATTTTGATGCGCACGTTTACGCAAGCGTTGCGCGCGAACTCTTGGAGGGATCACGCTGCCCAACGAACTCGTCCTGAGCATAGGTAAAATGAACATGTGTACCTAATTTCATCAAAATTGGTCAACTTTTACTTAAGTTATCGTCGTACGTTTCAGACACACAGAAAGACACGGAGCATACTTCGTTAAATGTAAGAAGCTCGCTTTAATTATTAGTTGTCAAAGTCCAAAGATAACTCCCAACAGCCATCATCTTAATCCAACAACTCACGCAAAATTGACAAATATTGATCGGGCGGCACAGTTTATCTATCGGACATGGTGTCAGGGCCAGCGTATACATTGCACCGATGCAAATATACACGGCAAAACTATATGAAGTGAAGCTATAATCAAAGGCAACTGTTTCGAATGTTTTAGGGGGCTCCAGTGGTAGGGCGGAGTGAGGCTTTATTATTCTTGCTTCGTGTATCTATGATATATAGAAATTTTTACACTCTTGGCGCACTCAATGCGCCAGCCTGTGCTACTATTGGTTAAATAATGAAATATTTCAATTTTAGGATTTTTGATAAATTACTCAGATGTATTGATTCGGTGGCTATGGGAAGTACCATTGGCTGCATCCTTGCTGTTAAATTTGCTGATATTTGCTGCTACGGCATTCGTCTTATATCACCAAGCTAGACAGATCAAAATATTAGGAAGCGGAAACAGCAGATGTTCTAATAGAGTCGATCCCTCCAGGTATGATGCCCAACTTATTATTACTGTGATGTTATAGGTTCTTGGGTGATTAATCTCAAAAGATGTATGTAATGTCTTGAGCCAGTGACAGGAGCACTTTTAGGGGAATTCAAGTGATTCTATACAAGTAACAACACTAACTGGAGGGTAGAGTCAACATTGACTTGGCGGGGGTACTACCGTGCTCCCAGATATACTCTAATATCTCTTTGTGTAATTTCAGGGCATCTCTATATCTACGTCTGTTCAGCTTGGTCGGAATACATTGGGTTGTACAGATGTATGGATGGCGAACCAACGATCTCTACCCCTACATCCAGATAATCGGTAACTTTCAAGGATCCATCACTTTCCTTTTGGTCATATGCAGGGAAAGCACTGTAAAGGCTTTCAAGACACGACATAACCCAGGAAAGCTCGTCAAGTAACAAAATAAATTTTATACCACCATAATCACAAATATTATAATTATCATATATTAATAAAAGTCATAAAGAATTTAGTAGTCTTCTCAGAAGACCTACTAAATTCGGTGTAAATTGTTTAAGACCTCTTGGTTATGTTATTTGAATGCATTTACTGATCAAAAGTCAGACCTATTTTCCATTCCATTCAGGAACGTCGTTAGCATGACCTCTTTTGACTATCTTCCTTTTCTCTACAGTTTATAAAAGGAATAAAAAAAAAAGGTTTGACTTTTGATCAGTAAATTTATTCTTTTTTTTTCGTATGTAACCAATCTTCTAACGTTTCCAACCAGTTCTTTCTTTCAATAGTTTGCACCCACTTACCTATAAACTTAGCGGGTAACCTTTGAACTACTTTTTTTTAAACAAATTTGTGTATTTAGCTGCCTTAGTGAAAACGCCCCTAATACCTTATTTGCTGTGTTAACCAAGTCAGTCAACTCGGTCAAGGCACCAACATCGTTCCATGAAATAATTGGCCCTTCAGTCAATTTTTGAAGCCATGCCTCCGTTACCGCTAAATTATTCCCGAACCTATTTTCCAATAATTCTACCAACGCGTCGTATGACAATGACATGTTTTGATCAACAACTTTTTTGGCTTTCCCTTCTAAAAAGTTACGTAATAGCATTCTTTGAGAGTGGCTATTTAGAAGCCCGTTTTTAAGGTGGAGCCTTATTTTTTCCCTGAAGATCGGGAACTTTCAACTTTCCCCATCAAACTAGTATATATTGGATGCATTTATTAACTGAATTTTCGCTATGGTAGAATCCGAGTTTGCATGGGAGTGGATTGGTAACTCTGGGTGGTATGGCTTACCCATGCTTTTAACAGATCTTTGAGATTCCAAATCGTCTAGCTCCTCTCTAAGACTGATTTGAGACATGAGTTTCGCGTTCGATTTTACTTTCCGTTGAGCGAATCGTAACCTTAAGCGCTTTTAGTATTGTAGAGTATCTGCCAATGAGGCCAAGATACGTTTCTTCGAACTTCTTTTTCTTAGCTTCCTGGATGAAAAATGTTAAGCTTTCCTCGAGTGAACGCCTTACTAACTTTAGTTCGCTCAAGGAGGAGATTATTAGACTGGTCGGAGCTAATTGGGATTGTAAATTAGTTAGCACTTCGATCTCGTCATCAATCGTTGTCTGATACTTCTTTAACGAACCTTCCATCTTAGAAGCGAGGACTTGAAACCCTTTATCTGTCATAGTCCTTTCTTCTGGCTTACGTAAATTAAAGGGTTTTGACTCACCATTATCGTCCTCAGAGACATCCGAGACACCATCGTTCGAATCCATAGTCGGCAAAAGTTGTTCAAAAATTTCTTAAATTTTTCTTACTTCTTAAATTTCTCTTACTGTCGCTGGCTCAATGAACTTAGCCAAC
>KZ651761.1:116664-130082 GCA_001010745.2 Gerris buenoi
CCAATAAGGAAAGCGAAATTTAAAAATTTATTCATATATTCGTAATCTGCTATTCAGCAGCTTTCATTTGATACCCCACTCGAAAATTAAAAAAAATCTAAATTTTTGACTTTACCGCATTTTTTCGAATTGCGCATGCGCATATTAAATTTTTAACTTTTGTGTATATGTCCTGTGTTTGGGCCCGGAAGTTACGCCAGTGTTTCAAATTTCAGCATTTTAGCTTAAATGGTTCGGGCGCTATGAGCCAAAGAGCGACGGACAGACAGACACATCACCCTCGGCATAAGGGTTTTGAGAAGTATCTACAAAACCCTAAAAATATCAGCGAGAAAAAGAAAGTAGATAGTAGTTGTGCCCATCCCACTACCTTTACTTCCCTCCTCATATTCCATAACTATACTACTTCCCTTCTTATACCACGTCGCCCGCTGCCACGTCTTTTCAGGGGTTGGCGAGCGAAGCGAGTAGGAGCCCCCTAGTTATAAATAAAATAAAACAATCTCTTTAGAAATAAATAATAAATAAATAAAAGAACACAGTTAAAAGAAACAAATAAATAATCTCACAGAAATAAAAGACCTTCAAATTAAATAAATAATAATAATCTGGCTACATTAAAAAACCTACATATGGTGTCTTATCACATACTCACTCAAGACTTATTTTCTCTAGGAGAAAATTAATGTTTTTAAATTTATTTTAGTTTTATATTGAGAACAGTGCATCAACAAAGAAAACAATTTTTTTAGGTAGATGCACAGTTGGAATGACTAAAAAAATAACATAAAAAAGAAAAAATGAATATAGAATATAGAATATATAATATATAATATAACAGAAAGAACTGAATAAAGGCCTGAAGATGCCTCAAAGGAGGTAATACAGCCGAAATGGAGTAGTTATTTAGTTTTATTTTATTTAATGCCCTAGAGACCTATATACTCAAGAATAAAATAAAAAAAAGGGTAATACACAAAAAATATTAAAATACCTCGTTTTAAATAAGCAGTAAAAGGAAAAATTCCACGAGTGCATTTAAAATATTATGAGTAGTAGTAATAGACCAGAGGTAGAGTTAATAGCTAGTGATCCAAACTTGCTTACGCAGGGAATAGTTAGCATAAGCAGACCCTTAATCCAACCTGCTAGACTTAACATTAACCCAGACAATATGTCTACACTAGCCCGCCAATCTCAAACTCCTACAGCTGCGTTAGTCCCCCATGACCAATCCCGGTAAAACTGAACTCCAACTCTTTAAATTGAATTACTGAATATTCCCCGGGACAAAACCTACCCATCTTCATAAACGTAAAAAAAGTAGATAGATTAGTTCAACACCTAACTGAACGACTTACACCCGAACTAGAATACATACTTGACAGTAATATCCGAGCGAAAATAAAAGGGGAAGCCCGAGACTTTTAAAGTTATCAGGACGCTAACAACTAGGTTGATATTAGAAAGGGATTACTCTAAAGGTTCGAAGACCAAAGATCAGAAGATATTTTAGCCAATAATCTAAAACAATGTGTTCAGATGAAAAACTAACCCGTTATGGACTACTATGTTAGAATTTTAAAGAACTGCATAATAATCTTATGCAAAATGTCACGCTAAATATAACGGAGCAAAATTACCTAGCCTTTAAGAAATACGAATACACAAAATTATCATCAAAAGTATTCCAGAATGGTTTATTGGAACCCTACCGATCCTATCTGAGTCACTTTGAACTAAACACTCAAGAGGAGTGTGTATGCAAGTGTCATCTCCTTGATAACCACCAATGTGAGTGGGACTATTCAGAATTCTTAAGAAAAACTCAAAACCGCCCCAAAAGTCTACAACACATCAATTCCTACAAACCCCACGGATAACCAATAGGCCTAACTTTCAACCGCCTTGGCCAACACTGAACCAACCATTTCAACCCCGAGCTATCTAGTACCAACCTTATAACCCGAATACCTCCAATCACTAACAGACATTTACCAGCTACCGCCTAAGCCTATTCGGCCGCCAAACTATTCAAGACCCCTCCTAAAACCCGCATCTGGCGTATACCAAAATATTAGACCAACAACCACGTCCAATGTCGATCATTCCAGAGTTAATTCGGCCCGATATAATAAAAATAGACCCTGGGAAAACAAACAAAATTTCCCGGCTATGACCACGAATATTCATAATATTGAAACCGATGAAGCTAACAACCTCCCATACTACGAAGTACCCGATGAAATCTACTACGATCCAGACTTTTCACGTACGTACCAGACGTTTCACAGGAACCCGAACAAATTTAGCAATCATACGAGTCTGTAAATTTTCAGGAAACAGCCTCTCAGAACCCCATAACGTAGACCTTTATTGCTTAAATTTAAAACCTAAACTACCTTTTCTTTATCTTCCGAAAATTAATCTCAAAATTCACATAGATGCCGTTGCTTCTAATTCCGTTATAAGCCGACGACCGGCAACCGAAAAGTTCAACCAATATTGGTATAAAGACCCGTTTTACATTACTGGATTAGGAACACGAAAATACTCCGACAACAATGCACAAGCCCCCCTACCTTCCGAACTTGGCATAAACGATACAATCAATCTTCACGTAATAGACTGGCACAATCATTTCGATGCACTTATCGGTAGTGATGAACTCATGAGGTTAGATGCAAAAATAGACTTCAGTAGTAATACCATCGGGATAGCAAATAAAAAACTACCTTCTCTTTTTGGGTTTGTCTCCCAGAAAATCAAACCTTGTACCATTAATGCCAATAACTTTTAACAAAATACCCGCATCAATAGAACAAGGAGATGTTTATTTACCAGAACTAAAGTTAACAGAAGACATAACCATCCCAGAGTCCTTAGCAACCGCGCGGAATGGCTCTTGTTTTGTCCCACTAGACGCTCCAAATATTGAAATTCATTTTAACGAACGAATTCCCGTTACACCCCTATCAGCCACCGAAGTGAGAAACCATAAGTTCCCCGAATCATCGCGAATAAATATCTCTAACAAGATCAGAACCTCGCATTTAAACCCAGAAGAGAAACTCGCAATTATTAATATCTGTAAACAATGCCAAGACATTTTATGACGATAAACAAGGACTACCTTTCTTAAATTCAACCGAACACAAAATAAGGGCTAAAGACGAAGATCCAGTATACGTTAAATCATACATACACCCTCATCACATGAGGACGGAAATTCAAAAACTTTTAGACGATAAAATTATAAAACCTTCAATATCCCCCTACAGTGCACCAGTATGGATCGTACCATAGAAGATGGACGCCTCTGGTGAGCGTAAATTTAGAATGGTAGTTGACTACAGAAAATTAAACGAAAACACGGTAGAAGATTGGTATCCACTTTGGTCTTAGCTCAAGGATTTGATGAAATAGAAATAGATCCAGAGTCAATAGAGAAAACAGCTTTCATCGTCAATAATGGGCATTACGAGTACCTTAGGATGCCCTATGGGCTCAAAAACGCTCCGAGTACTTTTCAAAGATCTATGGACAATATATTCCTCGTAGGTATACCTGCGTAAATTCTGTTTTGTATACATGGACGACATTGTTATCTGTTATTAAGTCCCTAAACGAGCATTGCCAACATCTCAGACTAATTTTAAACAAACTACGAGAGTTTGACCTCAGAGTTTAACTAGACAAATCCGAATTCCTACGAAAAGGGGTACAATTCCTAGTCATATTGATACTCCCGACGGAATAAAACCGAATCCGTAGAAAACTATCCCCTACCGCGAATCACAACAGCTATTAAATCCTTATTTATTTCCAATTTTGCAAATGTTGTAGCACCTATGATCAAATGTCTCAAAAAGGGATCCAAATTAGACCCAAATGATCCGGACTACGTCCTGGCCTTCCAACAATGCAAAGAATTATTAACTGACTCACCCATTTTAGCTTACCCCGACTTATCCAAACCATTTAACTTAACAACTGACGCGTCGAGCATTGCCATAGTTCTCTCACAAAATAACCGACCCATAGGATACTTACTATTCGAGAATTTTAAACAGTGGCGAACGTATTCATTCGACAATAGAAAGAGAATTACTGGCAATAGTAGACTATAATGCATTTCCGACCGTACCTCTATGGAAAGAAATTCATAGTAGAAACTGACCTCAAACCTTTAGTTTGACTGTATAAAATAAATTCCCGACTAATCAGATGGAACATTAAACTTGAAGAGTTCGACTTCGACATCCAATAAAAGAAAGGTAAAGAAAACGTCGTTGCCGACGCTCTGCCCCGAATAGAAATAAACAATCTAGACGATGAAGATGCCGACGATTTAGATTCCATCCAAGTATGCATAGATGAAAGCGACGCCCAACAATTATTACCCGATCCAACCCAAACTGTAGACATTCAAGACATACTAATAAACGAACAAACGCTAAATGAACAACCTTTAAATAACGTAGAATACCAAACCTTACTAAATGACATAGAGAAATCACTTACTGGAAATGACCAAGATATCTACCTACTGACAGTTCACTCAACCGACGGAGATATCGGAAAATATCGTTCCTATTAGTGAATGATCTGTCAACGTGTTTACCAACCGTATTATTTTTAGTATAGGCGAATCACGTAAAAGTAGATTAGTAAGACCGTTTAATAAAATCACTCATTTAGCCACCGCTAGAGAAAACTTTCAACTCTTTTAAAACAAATTATACGACCTGACCAAACTTATGGAATATTCTGTAAGGATGAACGGGCGAAAGTGACTGGAATGTTTGGAAGTATGCTACGGTTATGACCCTAATGGGGGAGACGTTTTATGCGCGCGATAGGGCTAGGAGGAGTGGGGGTGTGAACGCGCGCATTTCCCCACCCCTTGTATTCTTGACTTCCATTCAGGTTATAAACAAAATACTTTACACCTATTCTAGCCCTGCTATCGTTCGCTTTCGCTAAAAACTTAAACTTTTTATAAACTTAAAAACAACTTTATCTTTTATCTCACCTAATATCTTTATCTTTTCTACTTTCTACTTATTATATTTATTCACTCTAACTTTTATCTTATCTTTATTTTCAAACACAATTTTACTATTTTATTTTCAATTACTTCTACATTTCACTTACATCACTACACTTACACAACACTACATTTCACTACACAACATTGGAAAACATGTACCCACTACAGTTATATGAATATTTTTATTTACTTGCCTCATATATTGACATATTAGGCAAGGTGAGAGAGAACAGGAGAAGGGAAAGAGTCATATGGAGGAGGAATTGCCAAGTAAGTACTTATTTGTAATTATTCAAAATTTAAATAATTTTTGTAAAATATATGAGCGAAGTAAGCAACTTCTGAATGTGATATGTAGTTTTTATTCCTGTTTAAGTGATGTGTATGCTCCACATTAATATTTGTAAGTTGTACCTATTATATGCAGTTTGCATCATGATTATTAATTACTGTATCTAGAGTAGAGAGCATTAATTTGAATGGCATTGACATGTTTCTTCATAAGAAAGGATTGTCACACTTGTGACACAAATTAATTATCATGAAAGAAGGAGTGTCAGTCATCATTATTAATTTACTCTTGTGGATAATTGAAGTTGTTATGAGAGACAGAACTATATTTCGCTTTGCTTAAAGTTGTTAATGATGTTTATACACATCTGATGTAATTATTATTGTCAATCTTTGTGTTATAGGTGAGGGCAATATTCAAGAAGAGGCCAGACCAAGGGTTTTATTCCAATCTGGTCTCTGAAATGAGGTTGGCTGACTCCGAGAAATACCATAACTTTTTTCGGATGTCAACAACGCTCTTTGAAGAACTAGTTGGATACCTTGGTCACCTAAGTGTGAATTCCTCTTTTAGAGGCGACACACTTAGTGTTGGAGAGAGACTGGCTCTCACATTGAGGTAATGTAAATTACATAAATTATTATTACATTATGTTTTGTTACTGTGAGGCTTGATAAAGTTAAGGAGAAGCCTTCTAGTAGATATGTAATTATATGAATAACACTATTTACATATTACTGTATTTGTCTAAATCTCAATTTTGCAGCACTTTACCATAAAGGTTTCAGCATGTCTGCCATAATTTATGACTGGGCTGAACTGCAGTGTACGGTGCCCCTTCTGATA
The DNA here is from genome assembly GCA_001010745.2 of Gerris buenoi. Taxonomy (NCBI): domain Eukaryota; kingdom Metazoa; phylum Arthropoda; class Insecta; order Hemiptera; family Gerridae; genus Gerris; species Gerris buenoi. The sequence goes on from KZ651761.1 coordinate 122,856, forward strand.
ACACATTATCTCACTGACGACATTTGTCGAGACTTAATATATCGTTATATCTTGTTCGTTAAACTCTTTTATACTTCGAGTTGGACCTCTACCTGGTTTGTATACAGGAGGGTTGTTTTTCTTCAGAAAATGAGCGGAGCACCGCAAAGCGGTGCAGAGCGGCGATAAAAAATTCTTGGGCAAAAAAATTAAGGTTAACAAAATTTAATTTAAACACAAAACTAACTCATTCTTGTTTAACGTGTATAATTACGCAAATCACGCATTATTGGGATATATCGAAATATGGCGTCAATAATACAGTCGATAGTACCGATTTGCGATATCTAGTAGGGGCACCGTACACTGCAGTTCTACCTATGACTAACAATAAATACGGGTGTTGCTATCACAAAATCTTGGTCGAAGCTAAAAATTCGCTGTTTAAGCCTTCTAGGAGAGAGAGCGAAAGAAGGTTCCCTAGCAACTTTCAAGAGAGCTCACTGTGTTATACCTTATCAAAAGCTTGACTTTGATGGAGAAAGGCAAGTAGAGAGATATGCTGCTTATTCCCAAAGAAATGAGACTCATAGGTTTAGAATATGGAATAGGTTATAGGTCTGTGAAATAAAAAAATACTTTTTTTAGACAAAATCGTATTGTACTCAAATAATCATAACGTGGGTTGTTGCAGGTTCTTGGCTTCAGGTGACGCCATTCCCTATCCTACGCTTTTAGGATTGGGAAATCTACGGCAACCGTTGTAATTAGGGAAACCTGTTCAGCGCTTTGGGAGGTACTTAATTTTTATTTATTTTTTTTTTTTATTTTGAAGTTGATGAATTATAAAGGTATGGTAGTTGTGTAATAGATGTTTCTTCAATTTTATTTTGATTTTTCATAATTAGGTGCTAGAGGACAGATTTCTGCCAAGTTCTCCCGACTAGAAGCAATCTGCCATTGGATTCAATACGCTGTGGCAATTCCCTCATTGTGTTGGAGCTATTGATGGGAAGCATGTGGTTTGCCAGGTAATTAAGCACCTTCAAATTTTATTAAAGTTATTAGATAAATATCTTCTAACCTGGTGAACGGGAGGGAGGGCATAAAAGCTCTAATATTACCAATATTTATTATCCAGTATTAATAATTTTGCCTGACAGTCCATCGGATAGATCCAGATGTGGTAGCCTAGATTATTGGTACTTTCGTGTATGTTTAATTTAATTTCCTAATTCAATTTTTAAGTTTTTGGTAGTATTCATACTACGGAAATTTCCTAATAGGAATTGGATGGATAGCAATGAGATGGTTGTCAGATTCCCTACATGCAATTTATTGAACGGCTTTAGACTGTTATATACCTTATACACCCTTGATCATTAGGACTACCAACTGTTTCAATATTTCCCAAAGTTAGTTTATTTCCTGGATGAATGATTGATTTTCTGTTTGTAGGCTTTTCCAAGTTCAGACTCCGCATACTTTAACTACAAGGGTAGCCACAGCATTGTCTTGATGGTAGTTTGTGATGCTGAATTTTCTATTCCTTCCTTGCTGTGGACATTGGAGGAGAGGGTCGTCACAGTGATGGAGGGATATTTAGAAATTCCAGTCTGGGAAGGAGGCTGTACTCTGGCAACATGGACCTTCCAGAGCCTGAAAATATTGGCAATACCAATATTCCTTTTTTTTGTGGGGGATGAGGCGTTCCCTCTCACCAATTTTATGATGAGGCCTTACAGTGGTAGAGGAGGGCCACTGTCAGTAGAGAAGGCTGCATTCAATTACAGGTGATTTTCTTTCGGTTTTCCACTCTATAAGTGTGTTCTATGGGTTTTATTAATCAAAATCCATTTATGCTAACCAATGAACAAGATAATTCAAAACAAAGGTTTTGAATTGTGCTCTATGGATGGCTGGCATGAAGAATCCTTGATTTTACTTTTACTCTACAAGCCATCTTGATTTGTTATCAAAGACTAAATTGAAATAATTTTTTTTCAGACTATCAAGAGCCAGACGGGTGATCAAAAATGCCTTTGGCATTCTTTCATCCCGATGGAGAATCTACAGGAGGCCAATTCTTGCCTCCCAAGAGACAGTTGTAGCCATCGTGAAGGCAACGGTTGTCCTTCACAACTTCGTGAAGAAGCAGGAGAGAATTCATGGAGAGGCTAGGTATGTCTCCAGTTCTCTAGTCGACAGGGAAACTGCCAATGGTGAAGTTACCCCTGGAGATTGGAGACTGGAGCATGCCTATGCCTTACAGGATATTGGAAGGCTAGGAACCCTCAATAGTACTCGCTTTGCTAGTGGTATTAGGGATTTCCTAGCTAACCACTTCACCACCCAGAATATTTTACCCTGGCAACCCCATTGATTCTCCAACGTTTCTTCACTTAGTACTGTATAGGATTTATCACAATTCATCTAGAATTTCGGCTACTGCGTGGACTTACAACTTCTCCTGCACCATGTGTCTGCAAGGAATGGAAACTGCGTATTACATTTTTTTTTTATTTATAAATTATTTCGAAGTATTTGAAATATGAGAAGTGTTCTCATCGGCTGACTAATTAAATCATTAATTTAATTTAATTTGAGTAATACTTGATTAAATCACCACATGGTGATAGAATATTTTATTTGGTGAAAGCAAGGTTAGAATTAAATAGAACTAATTCTATTTTAAGGAACATTTATTAAATTGCGGTTATGTTAACCATTACATGTTTAAATGCTATAAAAGATATATTTATATTCAACCATGATTACTTTTTTTTTTAACAAAAGTATTTTAAATATCTTGATAAAACAAGTTAACTTTCTTCCATGTAGAGAAATTCTTTTATAGTAAGTCCTAATGTTCCTCTATATGTTTATTGTCAGTATATTGACCAGTCAAAAGAGCTGCCTGTAAAAGGAAACAATTTAAAACTTTAAAAATAAATTGCATGTTTTTAGCCAGTATTTTATTTTACAATTTCATCTGCTACCTTTCTTTTCTTATTTTATTTAAAAGGAAAAAATATTTAAAATTCTTAGAATATTTAATTAACTAGTTGTACAGAATTTTTTAAAAGTTTGCTAGAGAGAGCATATAGTCCGAGGGATACTATAATTTGGCTTCTGTAGCTGGACTATAGTCCGAGGGAGTCCACAATCTATTTGTTTCTTTCTTGGAATGTTATTTTTAAGTTTTTAATGGTAAATTTGATATACTTAATTATCTATCTTCAAAACAAATTTTATGTTATTGAAATCATTTTTTTTTCCCCCCACTTAATTTATTACTGTAAGTCACACTATAAGTCACTATGGGACTAATATTTTGAATTTAAATTTGATTATTATTATTATTATTTGATTTTTTGATTATGATTATTATTTTGATTATTAAATTGAATTTAAATTTGATTATTTTGTATTTGAAGATTAATATTTCGAAACCATATTTTGTTGATTACATTTTGTGGATATCATTTTTTTCCCGAATTTTGTAAACATTTCCTTTTTGACTACTGAAAAGATTTTATATCTGTTAACGACATAGCTTGATTAATTAAATTATTAATTTCATTATTTTTTTTGTGTGAAAGGGTGGTTACTTTTGAAAAGCAATAATTTTGTTTGTATTATTTCTTTTTCATATCATTTTGTCGTAATATGGTCATCTTCTTTTCTTATTATGATTTTTTTCCCATAATTTATGTTGCCGTCATATTGGATTCAACTTTAAAATTTAAAATTGGAACCTCTATATTGTGATACATATTTTGAAAGGCCTTGAAAAAAGAAAGCATTTGACACATTTTTTTAATTGAATTGATGTATAATTTTTCTTGTTAGAATCCTTAATTTTTTAGCTGAGAATTAGAAAGAATTACTCTCTTTAAGTATAATTAGAGAGTAAAGACATTTTAATAAATGGTAGAAATGAGATTAGATAGAGCCTATGAATTCAATTTGCTTACCAAGAAAATGGAGTCTGTTGGTTAGTGCTTCATAGACTTCGACACCCTGTAACCGATCACCTTTGAAAGTTGGCACAAATATGTATTTTTTTATGGAGAAGGATTAAAAAAAGTAAAAGTATTTGTATTTTTCAATAGAATCTTTTATTAAAAATACTTATAAAATTTACACTTTTTATACTTATAAAATCTTTCATAAAAGTAATAATTGTAAGTATATTGACATAAGTTTTTATGAGGTAACGATATACATGTATTTTAGGAACTATGTGACCCTGTAAAATGTACATCTTTAAATATTAATTATATAATTTTTCTCTACACATGACTACTTATTTCTAGTAACACATATGATTCACAATTTTTTAAATTTAAAGACTCTAATCAGTCTTATTTTAAGTTGAAATACTCTAGTGATACCTTGATGAACAAAAAAGAAAACAACTTAAACAGTTCAAGTGTCACAACCATTGTGTTTAACTTAAGTTATAGTACACCTTTATGCAATTAATAATCTTTTTTATAAGTAACAATTATAAGGCTAATGCCAAAAGTTTGTATATGGTAACGATATACAGGCATTTAAAGAACTATATGACCCTGTAAAATGTACATCTTTAAATATTAAATATATAATTTTTCTCTTCACACATGACTACTTACTTCTTAACACATGTGATTCACAATTTTTTAAAATTTTAAACGGCCCTAATTAGTGTTATTTTAATTTAAAAGGACTCTAATAAGTGTTGCTTTACTTTAAAACTACTCTAATCAGAGTTACTTAAATTTAAAATGACCCTAATCAGATCTTAATGAACAAAAAATAAAACAACTAAAACAGTTGAAGAGTCACAACCATTGTTTTCATCTTAAATTATAGTTGCACTTGTATGTGATTAAATCTTTTTTATAAGTTACAATTATTAGGCTAATGCCGAAAGTTTTTATATAGTAACGATATACATGTATTTTAGGAACTATGTGAACCTGTAAAATGTACATCTTTAAATATTAAATATATAATTTTTCTCTACACATTACTACTTATTTCTAATAACACATATGATTCACAAGTTTTTAAATTTAAAAAGACTAATAATCAGTCATAATTTAAAATGGCTCCAATCAGTCTTATTTTTATTTTAAATGAATCTAATCAGTATTATTTTTATTGAAAATGACTTATCAGTCTTATTTTTATTTAAAATGACTAATCAGTATTACTTTTATTTAAAATGACTAATCAGTCTTATTTTTATTTAAAATTACTCTAATCAGTACTACTTTTATTTAAAATGACTCTAATCAGTCTTATTTTTATTTAAAATGACTCTAATCAGTCTTATTTTTATTTAAAATTACTCTAATCAGTATTACTTTTATTTAAAATGACTCTAATCAGTCTTATTTTTATTTAAAATGACTCTAATCAGTCTTATTTTTATTTAAAATGACTCTAATCAGTATTACTTTTATTTAAAATGACTCTAATCAGTCTTATTTTTATTTAAAATGACTCTAATCAGTCTTATTTTTATTTAAAATTACTCTAATCAGTATTACTTTTATTTAAAATGACTCTAATCAGTCTTATTTTTATTTAAAATGACTCTAATCAGTCTTATTTTTATTTAAAATGACTCTAATCAGTCTTATTTTTATTTAAAATGACTCTAATCAGTCTTATTTTTATTTAAAATGACTCTAATCAGTACTACTTTTATTTAAAATGACTCTAATCAGTCTTATTTTTATATAAAATGACTCTAATCAGTCTTATTTTTATTTAAAATGACTCTAATCAGTCTTATTTTTATTTAAAATGACTAATCAGTATTATTTTTATTTAAAATGACTCTAATCAGTTTTATTTTTTTTAAATTACTCAAATCAGTATTACTTTTATTTAAAATGACTCTAATTAGTCTTAATTTTATTTTACATTTAAAAGAGAGACATTTACATTTAGAGTCATTACTCTAATCACTATTATTTTTATTTAAAATGACTCTTTTTTATTTTAAATGACTCCAATCAGTCTTATTTTTATTTTAAATGACTAATCAGACCTTAATGAACAAAAAACAACAAAGAAAACAATTTCTTGACGTTGGGTCTAATAACAAAAAAAAAATCTACTGAAGTAATAATAGTTCAGGAGATATCGTGCAAAAAAGTGTCTAACTAACACCAAGCTAGAATTGTGTTCACAAGTTAATCTTTAGGCCCCTTTAGGAATATAGGATTGGCTAAATACCTTTGTGGTACATAGCTTGGCAATAGGCATTTGAAAGAAAAAGTAAACAAATGGACAGCAGCCATGTCCTGCCTTTTTTAGTGGACAATGATTTTCATGGTCCCGAGTACAAAATTAGTTAGTAGGCCAACAATTATGTTGACGTTACTTTGTCAATTGATAGGTTAGTTATTCAAACACTGGGTGATATGTGAGTCAGAGTGATATGTGAACATTAAGTGACAAACTAGCATTAACTTGATTTTTGGTCAACTAACTAATTCTGTACTGTGAGGATCATTGAATCACACTGCCCACCAAAATAGGCATCGCATGGCCACTCTCTACAGCTTGTTTAGGGTTGATAGGCAAAAGCCAAGGACCCTTATATTTTCACCCGTGTGTCTGTCCGTCCGTCGCATGCTCTCACGGCTACACCTTTCGTCTGATGACTTTTGCAATTTGGCATGTATATGTCTTGTACCTACCCACACATGTTAAAAATATAGCGACTTAAATTTTTTTTTTTTTTTTTTTTTTCAAAAAATGTAGGGTAAATAACTTAAGGGTTATTTTTTTTTTCAACATCGTGAGGGATATCATATTAAAGGGGACGTCGACCTGATTACAAAAATATATAATTATTTGTTTATAACTTTGATAGGGCGAGCATAGGCACATTTGAAGTGGTTCTGAAATGTGTCCCCCCTCCCCTCTATCTCGCTTATGTGAAGTGCAAAAAATCTGAAAAAAAATCCATAACATTCTTCGACCAAAAGTAAAGATACCACTTTTTGGAAATTTCAAAAAAAAAAAGTATTTTATATTTTATTGGCAAAACACGTTTTTATATTTATAACTAGCCGGTCTCGGCTGACCTACGGTCAGCCTGCGTCCGTCTAGTGGCCGGGTACTAATATTTGGTTGTTGCTTTACACCCCTTAAAAAATAAAATTTTAAAAACGTGTACATATCAACAATGAAAGTACTTTTCAAGCCCTGTAAAATTATATATAATATGATATATTTCGA
>KZ651761.1:131216-145461 GCA_001010745.2 Gerris buenoi
CTTTTCTATTTATGGTACACTCTATCTATGTACCAAATTTTAAATCTCTAGGTCAATGGGAAGTAGGAGAATTTTTGATGTGTCAGTCACTGTCACTCTTAGTTTTATATATATAGATTAAGGTTTTTTCAATGTATTTATATGGCTTTTTTCCGGTTCAATGGCAAAAAAATACATCAGAAGAAGTTTGTTTATGTGTTTTGAGAATATCAGACCCATAGGATAGTTCAAAGTAAGCTTTTTAGTATTTTAAAAAACACCATCAATAGGGTTCTTCTTAAACAATACAGTGTGGCCTACGGACCCTCATTGTATGCTGGCCAGCATACACTTGTCCTGTTTGTTTTTTTTCAAATGCCTATTGCGAAGTTATGCCCCGCAGCCTAACTTGGCCGACATATATTTCAAGGCACCAAAAGATTTCAACTTAAGAACACAAAATTCTAGCTTGATGTTAGTTAGTTTTTTTTAGCATGCTATCTCCTGGACTGAAAGTGTTAAATATTTAAAAGAAAATACTATCTTCACTCTGATCAACCACCTCTGGTAATGGCACCGCTGTGTGTCTCTGCAAGACCTCCATTAACTGAACTAGGGTTGCACTCCTGTTATTGGGAGTCATTTGCTTTAGAAACTCGGCAACAAAAGAACCAAAGCTGTCCTCTAGGGACGTCGGTGCCAAAATTCTATCCCCAATTTTTATTAACTGCTGTGAGAGGACATGTTGCGTGTCATCGCTGGTATGGGTCCTCTTTTTTTTCTTTGCAACTGAAACATTTGAATGGAAACTATTAGTTAATTTCAGCAAGAATCAAAAAATAATAGTAGTAGTAGTAGTACATACATCTACATAAAAGAAAATTACTTTTATTTTAAATGTCTTCCGTTTCTCTCTTTAATGAGACCAAAATAAGAAGTATAATTAGGTAACTATTGATTCATGCAAGGATTAACATTAATTGTCTCACAAGTCAGTTTGTATTATTAAAATGTTACATACACCTGTCATCATACACACCATACATCATACACTGGGTCCACTCACCATTCAAATAAATTTAATTTAGCTCAGCTAGGTGAAGAAGTGGCTTCTCAAGCTCAAAATGTGTAATAGATTTTTACCAATTAAATCTTTCATAACATAACAGCATTCACCAAATGCAAATGATTATTTTAAGAGGTCCTATAAATATAAAAGCAGAATCTTTTCCTTCCAATAGATTAAGAGGAAAGAATAATTACCTGGTGCATCTCCCCCAAAGTCAGAATCAGGATCATCCACCAGCTCTTCTGGTTCTAAGGAGGGGATGTTGGAAGTAACCCTAAACATAGGTTATTGGGTATATGTAATGTTCAAAATAATGGAATACTATCAGCAATACTTTTAATTTTAATTTAACTATACTATTTCGTAAGAGACTATTTACTTACGGCCCATGATCCACCGTATCGTTGAGGAAGTGGAGTTTGTGTAAGTGTACCCACGTCTTCCTCTTTACACTTCCACTCCCACTCGGTAGTTTATAATTATCAATAGGGTTCTACTTAAACAATACAGTGTGGCCTACGGACCCTCATTGTATGCTGGCCAGCATACACTTGTCCTGTTTTTTTTTTTTTCAAATGCCTATTGCGAAGTTATGCCCCGCAGCCTAACTTGGCCGACATATATTTCAAGGCACCAAAAGATTTCAACTTAAGAACACAAAATTCTAGCTTGATGTTAGTTAGTTTTTTTTAGCATGCTATCTCCTGGACTGAAAGTGTTAAATATTTAAAAGAAAATACTATCTTCACTCTGATCAACCACCTCTGGTAATGGCACCGCTGTGTGTCTCTGCAAGACCTCCATTAACTGAACTAGGGTTGCACTCCTGTTATTGGGAGTCATTTGCTTTAGAAACTCGGCAACAAAAGAACCAAAGCTGTCCTCTAGGGACGTCGGTGCCAAAATTCTATCCCCAATTTTTATTAACTGCTGTGAGAGGACATGTTGCGTGTCATCGCTGGTATGGGTCCTCTTTTTTTTCTTTGCAACTGAAACATTTGAATGGAAACTATTAGTTAATTTCAGCAAGAATCAAAAAATAATAGTAGTAGTAGTAGTACATACATCTACATAAAAGAAAATTACTTTTATTTTAAATGTCTTCAGTTTCNCCTATGTGACTATCGAAAGAGAGGAGTAGAGGTCAAATCGGTGGCGATTCAGATATCATAGCCCGTGCCCTGCCAACTCTAAACCGAAGATTAGCCCCCTGGAAGGCACATGCTTGGGTAGAGTAAGGTTAACCAATGTATGAAAAATTTATTATGTTATATAAACCAAGACTTCCTCCGCCCTTTGATGGATGAAATCAAGATGCCTCTGCACATGGACTGCAATTTTTTTGATTATCCATGCCGTTATTCACTCGAGACTAAGCAGAAGAAATTGTCTCAAATGTGGAGGGCCCATGGGAGTATCGGAAGGGAGGAGTAGAGGTCAAGTCGGCTGGCGATTCAAATGTCATAGCCCGTGGCCTGCCAACTCTAAACCGAAGATTAACCCCCTGGATGGCACATGCTTGGGTGGAGTAAGGTTAACCAATGTATGAAAAATGTATTATGTTATATAAACCAAGACTTCCTCTGCCCTTTGATGGATGAAATCAAGATGCCTCCGCAAATGGACTGCAGTTTTTCGAATATCCATGCCGTTATTCACTCGAGACTTAGCAGAAGAAATTGTCCCTGATATGGAGGGCCCATGGGAGTATCGGAAGGGAGGAGTAGAGGTCAAGTCGGCTGGCGATTCAGATGTCATAGCCCGTGGCCTGCCAACTCTAAACCGAAGATTAGCCCCCTGGACGGCACATCCTTGGGAGGAGTAAGGTTAACCAAGTTATGAAAAATTTATTATGTTATTTAGGCCAAGACTACCTCCACCCTTTGATGGACGAAATCAAGATGCCTGTGCACGTGAACTGCAGTTTCTGGAATATCATGCAGGTATTCACTCAAGACTTAGCAGAAGTAATTGTCCCAGATGTGGAGGGCCTATGGGAGTATCGGAAGGGAGGAGTAGAGGTCCAGTCGGCTGGCGATTCAAATGTCATAGCCCGTGGCCTGCCAACTCTAAACCGAAGATTAGCCACCTGGACGGCACATCCTTGGGTGGTAAGGTTAACCATGTTATGAAAAATTTATTATTATATTTAAGCCAAGACTACCTCCGCCCTTTGATGGACGAAATCAAGATGCCTCTGAACATGGACTGCAGTTTTTCGAATATCCATGCCGTTTCTCACTCGAGACTTAGCTAAAGAAATTGTCCCTGAAATGGAGGGCCTATGTGACTATCGAAAGAGAGGAGTAGAGGTCAAATCGGTGGCGATTCAGATATCATAGCCCGTGCCCTGCCAACTCTAAACCGAAGATTAGCACCCTGGACGGCACATGNAAAAACAGTAAAATTCAAATAACTCTGGTTCTAAGCAAGATATCAAAAATCTAATCACAGGCTTCATTCCTAATTTTAATTCTGCACAATTTGCGCCCTATTTCAACTTCCTATTATAAATAGTACAGGCACCATTTTGATACAACGGGTTTTATCGTTGTATTGAAATGGCGCCTGTACTATTTATCATAGGAAGTTGAAATAGTGCGCAAATTGTGCAGAATTAAAATTAGGAATGAAGCCTGAGATTAGATTTTTGATACCTTCCTTAGAACCAGAGTTATTTGAATTTTACTGTTTTTCCTAACCTCAAAGGGCGGTAGAGCCTTAAAGTTCAAGACGAACCCGAAATAAACAGGTCTCATATATTACGCACATCTACCTTCAAGAAAGCAATTATCGCTTATTTTCCCCGGGACCGCGACATAAATAATATCTTGTCTAGCTGCAATAAATTAGCAGTGTCAAGTTACAGTATAAAGAGGGATTTTTCGGCGTTAGTGAGGAAGAAGAGAGCTAGATTGCTAGCATTAAGAAGAGAAATTAAACTGAGAACCCGGTGCCGAGTCAGGGTCGTCATGGATCAACTGGTTGTCGAGGACGAAAAAATTTATATTTCCGATGATCTGGAGGAAATTAATTGCCATAACGAAAATGGATTTGAAAAGTTCAACGAGCTAACCGGGCTAGATGCCGCAATTATACTCCACAACGACAAAACAAACAAGAAGTGACCACGAAAAAAATTAGGAAATTTACAAAAACCATACGGAAAAGAGGATTGTAAAGAACTGGAAGAAAAAGGAAAGCAGAAACCACAAGTTTATAGGAACATGATTATTGGGTTTTGGAACTGTGGTGGTTATAAAAATTTCGTAGATAACAATGAATCTACAAGAAAATATAGTGAACAGTTCATTTTACAACAAAATCTGTTCCTGGTAATAACTCACACGACCTATCTTCTGTCACCGCTTCTGAATCTTCTGAGTTTGGTTTGAGGAGGGGATCTCCTCGCTGAGCTAGCCCAACAGGACCCCCCACATCTGGGACTGTACCTACTGAGTTTGCCTCGAGGAGTGGATCTCCTCACCGAGCTAACTCAGGACAACCTACCAACGCTGGACCTCTACCTGATGATCAGTTTGGCTTGAGGAGGGGACCTCCTCGCCGAGCTAAGATGACGCCACCTGCTGTTTCTTCTCTGTTCCCTACTCGGATCATAAGACGAAGGCCTTAGTACTTCAGGGCTTAGTAGGGAGGGGGGGATGTAACGATGCGTCACTAACTTATTTAATTATATAGATTTAATTTTAGTTATAGGTCAAAGTGTTATATATTTCTTGTAAATTTTATTGTACCTAGTTTGTTTACATGATAAGGAGTGAGAGATGATCGGGGGTANTTGTAACGATGCGTCACTAACTTATTTAATTATATAGATTTAATTTTAGTTATAGGTCAAAGTGTTATATATTTCTTGTAAATTTTATTGTACCTAGTTTGTTTACATGATAGGGAGTGAGAGATGATCGGGGGTTAATGTGCAGCTAGGCAAGTCAGTGTCTTCCCGGCCCTGACGGGAGTCAGCTCATGCCTTGCCTTACCTCAATGGCCTTCTCTCTTACCTAAATTTTACGTAAATTTTCTTAACTGTGTGTGTTTAGCCTGGTTGCTAATAATATTTTATTAGATTATTTATAATCGTGGTTTCAGGTCCTAAGATAGTGGCTTAAGGCTGAAGTCCGGTTATAAAGTTATAAATATTCTCAAGGGAACAATGGAAGGAGTTTTACTTGAAAATATTTCCTTGAAAAAAGAATTAGAGCACGTAAAGCTTGTAAACTCTAAATTGATTCGATGCACTAGAAAATAGGGGAAGGAGAAACAATCTAGTTTTCTGGGGCCTCCAACCCACGGAAAAAACAGATTGTATAGAGGCACACAAACAATTTGGTTCAGACGTTCTTGAGGCTCTACCGCCCTTTGAGGTTAGGAAAAACAGTAAAATTCAAATAACTCTGGTTCTAAGCAAGATATCAAAAATCTAATCACAGGCTTCATTCCTAATTTTAATTCTGCACAATTTGCGCCCTATTTCAACTTCCTATTATAAATAGTACAGGCACCATTTTGATACAACGGGTTTTATCGTAGAAGAAAGTTACGGAAAATTGTTTGAGTTTATTTATAGCAATTCATCCTTGGAGGTGAAACTGAGAGATATAAGAAAGGTAATACAAATAGAAAGGGGAGTAAAGCAGGGAGACATCCCTTCCACCAAGCTATTTAACAATGTGCTAGAAAGAGTCGACAGAGAGCTGCAATGGCAAGGAAAGGGACTTAACATTAACGGACGATGGTTGAACAGACTAGCTTTTGCAGACGATCAGGGACTCATAGCTAAGAATATGGAGGAAGCAAAAGAAATGATTACCGAATTGAGAACCAGAGCCTTACGAGTCGGGTTGGAAATTAACATAACAAAAACCAAGGTTATGACTTTTAATGCCGGAAATGAAAGCATCGAGCTAGAAGGAGAGATTATAGAAAATGTAGAAAAATTTGTCTACTTGGGCCACTTGATCAGCAAAGAAGGAGAAGAGAAGGAAATTGCAAGAAGAATAGCCCTAGCATGGAAGTCTTTTAACAAATATATACATCTTTTTAGAGCAGAAATCGACATGTCCCTAAAAAAGAAATTGTGGAATAGCTGTGTACTGCCTGTCCTATCGTACGGAAGCGAAACATGGTCATTGCCTGATAGAGTCATCCACAGTCTAAGAGTGTGTCAAAGAAGTATGGAGAGGTGTATGCTTGACATTTCAAGGAGAGACAGAAAATCGAACAGATGGATAAGATCGAAGACAGGGCTAGAAGACATCAGTAGTATGATAATCAGGAGGAAATGGAACTGGGCAGGCCACGTGATAAGAGCTAACGACGAAAGGTGGAGTGCAGCTATGATGGAATGGTACCCGAGGGACAGGAGAAGGAGGAGGGGGAGACCTACTACTAGTTGGGATAGGGAAATGAAGCTGTGTTGCGGCCAAGAGACATGGAGAAGAGTAGTATGGGATAAAAAGGAGTGGATAAGGATGAGAGAGGTCTACATAAGTGAATGGTTGGACAGGAAGGACACATAAATGAAATCAGTGTAAATGTGTGAATGAGTGGGTATCATCAGAATAATAATAATAATAAAAAAATAAATAAATAAAAATAAAAATAAAATAATAACAATAATAAATAAACCAGCAAATTGATAAATAACTAACCAATAAATTAAAAATTTTTTCAATAAATAAATTATAAAGGAAAATATATATTAATAAATAAAAATTAAGCAATCAAAATTTATGTTGATATAAATGTATATACTATATACGTATTTAAGAAACAACTACATATCTTGATGGTCATAATGACCTNACTTATTATTTTCTTTGTCAATTCAATAACATTTTGGGGTTAATTTTTGTCCCTAAAAATGTAGCTTGTTTAAAATATTTTATATTTTCTTGAATATTTATGTAACATTACGTTTATTATGTTTCAAGGAATCTGTAAGGTGGCACACACAAAAGTGGGAAAAAATATTTATTCTATTGTAATTATAAATTATTATTCTACAGTTTTAACTGAGTGACGAACACCCAAAAGTGTTATTTCTTTACTAAGTCTTGATATCTAGTTTTCATGGCTTCTTTTTATGTATGGTGGAAGGTTTTTGGAATGGTGGTTCGAAATAGGATGAGAGAGACACTGTTTCCCATTATGGAGCAGTGCATCGACGACGAGAGCTACATCAACTCTGATATGTGGAGGGCATACAGAGGATGCGAGATGTAGAGGTAGAGGACAGTGTTGTGAACCATTCCCAACAATTTATTCAACCACCTAAACATCAGGACAAACCATCCCCATGTGGTTTGTAACATTTATTTTTTAGGTTTCCTCGTGGATTTTTTAATGCTGAATGTTTGGATGCACAATTTATTGGACCAACAACTCTCCAAGATCCATCTCTATTTCAAGAAAAGGTTACCACAGTCCACATTTAATTTCATACCCTCTGTACACTAGAATTTACTATTTATTACAACTTATTATTTTGTTGTCGATTTGAAAGTAACCGCAAAATACAATCATTAGATCTTTACATAATTAGTGAGAGAGAGGTCGATTTATTANGCCGTTTCTCACTCGAGACTTAGCTAAAGAAATTGTCCCTGAAATGGAGGGCCTATGTGACTATCGAAAGAGAGGAGTAGAGGTCAAATCGGTGGCGATTCAGATATCATAGCCCGTGCCCTGCCAACTCTAAACCGAAGATTAGCACCCTGGACGGCACATGCTTGGGTGGAGTAAGGTTAACCAATGTATGAAAAATTTCTTATGTTATATAAACCAAGACTTCCTCCGCCCTTTGATGGATGAAATCAAGATGCCTCTGCACATGGACTGCAGTTTTTCGAATATCCATCCCGTTATTCACTCGAGACTTAGCTGAAGAAATTGTCCCTGATGTGGAGGGCCCATGTGAGTACCGAAAGAGAGGAGTAGAGGTCAAGTCGGCTGGCGATTCAAATGTCATAGCCCGTGGCCTGCCAACTCTAAACCGAAGATTAACCCCCTGGACGGCACATGCTTGGGTGGAGTAAGGATAACCAAGTTATGAAAAATTTATTATGTTATTTAGGCCAAGACTACCTCCGCCCTTTGATGGACGAAATCTAGATGCCTGTGCACGTGGACTGCAGTTTCTGGAATATCATGCAGGTATTCACTCTAGAGTTAGCAGAAGAAATTGTCCCAGATGTGGAGGGCCCATGGGAGTATCGGAAGGGAGGAGTAGAGGTCAGGTCGGCTGGCGATTCAAATGTTATAGCCCGTGCGCTGCCTACTCTAAACTGAAGATTAGCCCCCTGGACGGCGCATCCTTGGGTGGAGTAAGGTTAACCAAGTTATGAAAAATTTATTATGTTATTTAGGCCAAGACTACCTTCGCCCTTTGATGGACGAAACAAGATGCCTCTGCACATGGACTGCAGTTTTTCGAATATCCATGCCGTTATTCACTCGAGACTTAGCTGAAGAAATTGTCCATGATGTGGAGGGCCCATGTGAGTATCGAAAGAGAGGAGTAGAGGTCAAGTCGGCTGGCGATTCAGATGTCATGGCCCGTGCCCTGCCAACTCTAAACCGAAGATTAGCCCCCTGGACGGCACATCCTTGGGTGGAGTAAGGTTAACCAAGTTATGAAAAATTTATTATGTTATTTAGGCCAAGACTACCTTCGCCCTTTGATGGACGAAATCAAGATGCCTCTGCACATGGACTGCAGTTTTTGGAATATCATGCAGTTATTCACTCGAGACTTAGCTCAAGAAATTGTCCCTGATGTGGAGGGCCCATGGGAGTATCGGAAGGGAGGAGTAAAGGTCAAGTCGGCTGGCGATTCAGATGTCATAGCCCGTGCCCTGCCAACTCTAAACCGAAGATTTGCCCCCTGGACAGCACATGCTTGGGTGCAAGTTTAACCAAGTTAATACTTGTTATATCCTTTATAGTATAGGTACACGATATAGCACATGTCTAATTTTTATAAACGGGAGTCCACATTAGCTCGCTGTTGGTAACATAAGATACAACCTTCTGCGCTCCTTTGTTTCTCTTCCTCATGCACACATGGACACACCTAGTACACACATAGTTTAAAAAGTGCTTATATGATTTGTTTGAAACGTCCCATCAAAATCAACTCGCAGGTGGCACTAGATTTATTTGAACCGTCTGCGCTCTTTAACTTTTCCTAAATTGATCATTTATTTCATGTAAAAATTCTAAACAATTTTGTCTGATTAAAATAGAAATGACCCAATAACGGCTGGTAAAAGCATTAAATCATTTAAGTGCGTGATAGTATGCGAGGAAGCTATGTGCCACATCAATTGACAGTTTATTATATCATTTAATGTAGTCATCATTTTCATAATCATTCAAAATCTTTTTGTATTTATATACTTTATATTTTTTTTATTACTATTTAAACTATATGATATTGCAGTTAAAGTGAAGTAAAACAAATATGATTCTAAACTAGGCATCGCGTGGCTCTATCATTGAAGCGAGCGTATAGTAGTAAATACGTATTGAATATTGAAAAAATAGATAATCATGAATCATAATGAGTTGATAGATAACGCGTATGGTAGTAGTACAGCGATTAGTAGTAAGGGAACCACCCTGCATTCTTACTATTCCTCTAGCCACGCATCGCCTTTTCAATTATTATAAAATGTATCACTTCATAACTCAAGTACTACTGCTTGTATCAAGTTGAAATTTTTCATGCCTGTTTCAATTGATCTTTAGACGATGTATATGAAGTTTTGTTAAAATCGTTGCGTTAGGACGTAAGATATCGGTAAAAAGGTTGTTTTCTCTATTTTAAACGTTTAGGTCCGCTTTAATAGTTTTAGCGATCTTTATTAACTCATAGCGGTGTCGTTGTTGGTTTTACTAAAAAATGTTATTTGAAAAAAATGTTCGTCTCATCGAATAGGTGATGATAGAATTTTTTCCCGTCCTGAAATTCCAATTTTAAATTTCAAGCTCACGTTTACGCGAGCATTGCGCGCGAACTCTTGGACGGATCACGCTGTCCAACGAACTTAGCCTTAGTATTATTTAAAGGAACATGTATACCCAATTTCAACTCAATCGGTCAACTTTTACTCAAGTTATCGTCGCACGCGTAAACGTTACAGACAGACAGACAGACATCCAAGAAGCATATTTCGTTGAATGTAAGAAGCTCGCTTCAATTAAGGAGAAATACTTTACATAAATATTTATTCTATTGTAATTATAAATTATTATTCTACAGTTTTAACTGAGTGACGAACACCCAAAAGTGTTATTTCTTTACTAAGTCTTGATATCTAGTTTTCATGGCTTCTTTTTATGTATGGTGGAAGGTTTTTGGAATGGTGGTTCGAAATAGGATGAGAGAGACACTGTTTCCCATTATGGAGCAGTGCATCGACGACGAGAGCTACATCAACTCTGATATGTGGAGGGCATACAGAGGATGCGAGATGTAGAGGTAGAGGACAGTGTTGTGAACCATTCCCAACAATTTATTCAACCACCTAAACATCAGGACAAACCATCCCCATGTGGTTTGTAACATTTATTTTTTAGGTTTCCTCGTGGATTTTTTAATGCTGAATGTTTGGATGCACAATTTATTGGACCAACAACTCTCCAAGATCCATCTCTATTTCAAGAAAAGGTTACCACAGTCCACATTTAATTTCATACCCTCTGTACACTAGAATTTACTATTTATTACAACTTATTATTTTGTTGTCGATTTGAAAGTAACCGCAAAATACAATCATTAGATCTTTACATAATTAGTGAGAGAGAGGTCGATTTATTACCAAATCCTACTCTTACATACTATTCTAATTATGTGCTCCCTCTCTCTGATATGTAATCCATCTTTGAACTTTTTCTCCAAGGGGGTACCTTAGTGTGAAAGTTCTCCCAATATAAAAGAATTTGTCAATATTTCTATTGTTCTCTCGTCGTTAACCGAGTATGTATTGTATATGTCGGTTTATTTTCAAAATTTTAATTGTATTGAGGTTAATTTTCAGTCTGGCTTTTCTTTAAGCTATCTCCTTGAAAATTTGCTGCATATTTACTTTCCTGCCATTACTATTAATACTTTATATAATTTTTGATTTTATTGGGTAGGGTCTTTCTAAAAATTTGTTAGACATAACACTCTGTTGTCTAAATCCGTGCTCACATAAGTAAACCCTCAATAATTTTCAAATTTGATTTAACTACTTCTTCTTTACTACTCCAATTCTTTACCTCCTTGGGTAAAACATATGGCAGTGAAGAATGTAATTTTAACTTATTATTTTCTTTGTCAATTCAATAACATTTTGGGGTTAATTTTTGTCCCTAAAAATGTAGCTTGTTTAAAATATTTTATATTTTCTTGAATATTTATGTAACATTACGTTTATTATGTTTCAAGGAATCTGTAAGGTGGCACACACAAAAGTGGGAAAGAGCTTGGCACAATCTTCAGAAAATTTCCCGCAGGTACTTATAACGAATCATAAAAATTTGCCTCAACAAGCCTTTCTTGCTTTCACACATCTTTGCTTCCAAAATTTTTCTGTACTACCTCTTCAATTATTATTTAAAAAAAAAAAAAATTCTACTTCATACCTTTTCAACTAACAAAGTACGCTAGCAGCACCAATATTCCACCAGGTCCTCGTCCAAAATTACTTTTTTTTAAAGCTTTAATGTAACACCAAGAAACAATAACGTTCCATTGAAAATCAAGGCATTGAGACTTCAATGCTTTACTGGAAAATATTAAAGCAATTAAAAGTTACAAATCATTTAAAAGAAATATTATAAGTTATCTTAAATTATCAAATTAGAAAAGATATATCTCGTCTCTCTTGGATAAAATTATAATAGAGGCTTAGCTAAGAAAGACATTTTTTTAAATTTTTAAGTGTAGCAATAGCCTTTATATATATAATATTATGTATTTTCAAGAATTTTTATAGAAGGTTCGTTTGTTAAAATATTTATTGTATAATGTTAATTATTTCATAGTTTTGCTAGGTGTACCCTGTAGTAATATTTTTATCGTCGTAGGTGGATCCTTTAAGGGTAAAGTGTAAGAAGAAATACTCTCTAAGTCATGTTAACTTAGGGATGCAAATTTTTTAATCCATTTTTAACCCACTACCACCTACCTCCTACCTAGAGAGATTATGAATTTCCGATAAATTATTAATATTTTTTAAAAAAATGTGCAATAGTAATTTTAATATTGTGATGGACAAAATAATTAAAAATATTTTATTTGTTGCTCTGCTTAATTATTAATAGCATTATGTAAGAAATGGACACTAACCCCCTCCACCCCCAGTAAAAAAATGCCTATGCCAATAGGGCGGCCGAAACCCGTCTTGCCTGTGGCAGCGAAAAGTGTAGCACCGGCGCTGGTCAGTGCTTCATTTTAAATACACCTTACCGGGATAACGAAGTAGACCAAGAAGTGTTTAGCAACTTATTATACTGAGTGCAGGCGAAACTACAGAAGAAGATTATAAAATTTTTTAATAAAATTTTGGGCGCACCCCAAATTTTTGCGCACAAAGTNCATTAGATCTTTACATAATTAGTGAGAGAGAGGTCGATTTATTACCAAATCCTACTCTTACATACTATTCTAATTATGTGCTCCCTCTCTCTGATATGTAATCCATCTTTGAACTTTTTCTCCAAGGGGGTACCTTAGTGTGAAAGTTCTCCCAATATAAAAGAATTTGTCAATATTTCTATTGTTCTCTCGTCGTTAACCGAGTATGTATTGTATATGTCGGTTTATTTTCAAAATTTTAATTGTATTGAGGTTAATTTTCAGTCTGGCTTTTCTTTAAGCTATCTCCTTGAAAATTTGCTGCATATTTACTTTCCTGCCATTACTATTAATACTTTATATAATTTTTGATTTTATTGGGTAGGGTCTTTCTAAAAATTTGTTAGACATAACACTCTGTTGTCTAAATCCGTGCTCACATAAGTAAACCCTCAATAATTTTCAAATTTGATTTAACTACTTCTTCTTTACTACTCCAATTCTTTACCTCCTTGGGTAAAACATATGGCAGTGAAGAATGTAATTTTAGGTTAACCAAGTTATGAAAAATTTATTATGTTATTTAGGCCAAGACTACCTTCGCCCTTTGATGGACGAAATCAAGATGCCTCTGCACATGGACTGCAGTTTTTGGAATATCATGCAGTTATTCACTCGAGACTTAGCTCAAGAAATTGTCCCTGATGTGGAGGGCCCATGGGAGTATCGGAAGGGAGGAGTAAAGGTCAAGTCGGCTGGCGATTCAGATGTCATAGCCCGTGCCCTGCCAACTCTAAACCGAAGATTTGCCCCCTGGACAGCACATGCTTGGGTGCAAGTTTAACCAAGTTAATACTTGTTATATCCTTTATAGTATAGGTACACGATATAGCACATGTCTAATTTTTATAAACGGGAGTCCACATTAGCTCGCTGTTGGTAACATAAGATACAACCTTCTGCGCTCCTTTGTTTCTCTTCCTCATGCACACATGGACACACCTAGTACACACATAGTTTAAAAAGTGCTTATATGATTTGTTTGAAACGTCCCATCAAAATCAACTCGCAGGTGGCACTAGATTTATTTGAACCGTCTGCGCTCTTTAACTTTTCCTAAATTGATCATTTATTTCATGTAAAAATTCTAAACAATTTTGTCTGATTAAAATAGAAATGACCCAATAACGGCTGGTAAAAGCATTAAATCATTTAAGTGCGTGATAGTATGCGAGGAAGCTATGTGCCACATCAATTGACAGTTTATTATATCATTTAATGTAGTCATCATTTTCATAATCATTCAAAATCTTTTTGTATTTATATACTTTATATTTTTTTTATTACTATTTAAACTATATGATATTGCAGTTAAAGTGAAGTAAAACAAATATGATTCTAAACTAGGCATCGCGTGGCTCTATCATTGAAGCGAGCGTATAGTAGTAAATACGTATTGAATATTGAAAAAATAGATAATCATGAATCATAATGAGTTGATAGATAACGCGTATGGTAGTAGTACAGCGATTAGTATTAAGGGAACCACCCTGCATTCTTACTATTCCTCTAACCACGCATCGCCTTTTCAATTATTATAAAATGTATCA
>KZ651761.1:145985-157390 GCA_001010745.2 Gerris buenoi
AATTTTTTTTGGGTATATTTTGATTTTTTTCCCCTATAAGGAATGCAAAATTTAAAAAAGCATATATATATTTGTGTTCTACTCTTCAGCAGCTTTCATTTGATACCCCACTCAAAAATTAAAAAAAAATAAAAATTTTTGAGTTTACCACATTTTTTCGAAAAGCGCATACGCAAATCTAGTTATGAACTTCTGTATATTTTTCCTGTGGTTGGGTCAAAAAGTTGCACCAGTGTTTTAAATCTCAGCAATTTCGCTTAAACGGTTCGGGCCCTACGAACCAAAGAGCGACGGACGGACGGACAAATCACCCTCGGCATAAGGGTTTTGAGAAGTCTCTTCAAAACCTTAAAATGACTTAATAGCAGTGGCGTGCGGTGGGTGTAAAATATAGTGAAGCAGAAATTTTCCGGGGGGGTCCGGGGGCCCTCCCCCGGAAAATTTTAGAAAAATAGGGTGCAAATGGTGAATTTGAATGCTATTTGAACGCAGTTCTACTATATCTTAGTAAGCAACGATACTTAAATAATTGTTAACAAGTTAATAAAATATGCATACTATTAAATTTAGATAATTAAAACACGAGAGCAACAAGGAGTAAAACCAACTTAGGTCTTTTATCTGCCTTTTGAATTTTTTATAGTTACAGTAAACCCGTTTATATAGATAACCTGATATCTGTGATTTTTATGCACGTTTAAATATCGTAAAATGCATTAAAAAAATATTTTAGGGATTGTGTTAGTTTTGAATTCCAAGTTTTACAGCTTGTTACTTAAGAAGTATATTTGTAGGCCTATTATTAAAAGGTTTAAAAAAACTAAGATGACAATTTTTATTAACGGCTTTTTTATTTAGTATTTGTATATACAAATGTATTAGTTTTTGCACAAGTCTAGGTCTAATATGGGATATTAAATAAAAGATCGTCGGAATTTGAAGTCCATTGCAGTTACACTCAACGTTAATAAATAGACAGTTATTAATAGGCTAAGATTAGATTAATAGATAGACGCTAGACGCATTAAAACAAAAGAAATAGAGCTGCGAGAGTGTCAATGGAATGGAGTAATGGAGTGAAACGTGGGATTGAGGGGCCTTTTCGCGGAGGAGGAGTCGGGTACAAACGTATAATTTCGGGCGCACTCGGATTTACTCGGCTATCTTCGCCATCGGCTGAAGCTAGCTTCAGTTGCCTGCTTATTAGAAGGCAACCCTTCCCTTCCTCTGTCTCCGAGTTAGATTGCGCGCGCAGCCTTTAACCCACGCTCTTACAGTTCAGCTTCACATGAATACGGATTGGGGTATTTCGAGTCATCGTTACCAATGACAGCGCGCTTTTAAATGGAACGTTTTTTAATTACATGAATCGCGTTTTACGTTTGCTGTAGTTTATAATATAAAATACCTATCTATTTATCTATAATAAATATCACATATTATGTGAACAAATTAATTTTACATTTTACTTCAAAATTTTACTGAAGCAGTGCTTCCTTTGCTTCCTCGCACCGCTCGCCACTGCTTAATAGCGACCTATTGAGTGAAATATATCTTTAAAATATTACATTTTCCAGGTTTCCATGTGGATACTTCAACGAGAAATGTTCAGATGCAAAATTTATCGGTTCGGCCCCCCAGCCTGATCCACCTCTATATTGACATTTTCAACTTCTACTTCGGTTGGTTGGGAATCGGTAGTTGTCGGAGGTTCTGAGGTCTCAACACTTGGTTCTTTATTCAGCTCGGTAGGTACAACTGTCACATCAAGTTCATTATTTTTTAAATTTTGTAGATCTGAAATAAATTCAGTTTATTGATAAAAATTCCTTCGCAAGCCCTAGGTTCAAACCTTTCTTTGTTTGGAGATTTATTTAAAATATAAGCTTTGGAGCCAAAATCTTTCATGAGTGAAACTGATGGGAGTCGGCCTGCCCACAGCTCAAATGGTGTTTTGTTGCCAACAATTTTCGACGGTGCCCTATTGCTGTGCATCATGATTGGCCCATATGGCAAGTTGATGTACCAACTGCTTTCTTAAACGGAGTACTACCAAACGAAGTATACATAAAGGTGCCACAAGGATTTAATTGTAAAAAGTCTGTTTTGCGCCTAAATCGCTCTTTGTAGGCTAAGAATTTCACCAAAGTGTTGGAACGATAAGTTCAACGAAGTAATGCAAAAATTAAATTTTCATCGCTCAAATTATGATTTCTGTTCGTACTGTGGAGACGAAGTATTTTCGGCCCTATTTATAGATGATGCAGTAATTACTGGAAGATTAAACAAGATTAGAGAAACGGTAGAAGCTCTAAGAAAAGAATTCAATATCAAAGATCTGGGAGAAGTTTCACAATTTTTGGGAATGGAGGTAGAAAGAAATGATGGTGGACTTGTAGTAACACAACCAAAAATAATAAACCGTTTATTAAAATATTTTAATATGACTGAATGTAAAGGCATGGCGACACCCATGGAAGCTAACTTTAAAATAAATGATGAAGCGGTAGTAAATGACTTGCCTTATATACACCTAGTGTGCAGTATTATGTATCTCGCTGTCATGACCAGACCTGACCTATCTTTTGCAATAACTCTTTTAAGTAGATATATGGATCAGCCGACAAATAAAATGTGGACTGCAGCGAAACGAATCTTAAGGTATTTGAGTTCAACTAAAAATATTGGTCTAAGATTCACAAAAGGAAATTCTAAACTTGAAGGTTTCTCTGACTCTGACTGGGCAGGTGACGTAAAAACAAGAAAAAGTGTAAGTGGATTTATTGGGTTTTACGGAACAAATCCTATTTCGTGGTTTTCTAAAAATAAAATTGTGTCGCCCTCTCAACTGTTGAAGCTGAAAAAGAGGTAATGAATTTGAAGGGAGTGCTTAGTGAATTCGGAAATGGTGAACCTGAAATGGAAAGTGCAATGTTGAATATGGACAATTTGGGAGCTATCTCAATGTCTCAAACTTTTGAAAACTCAAAGCGTGTTAAACATATAGACATTAAAATGCATTTCATTAAAGATATTTGTCAAAAAGGACTTATTATAATTAAATATATTTGCACTAATAATAATATTGCAGACATTTTAACAAAACCATTATGTAAAGATAAATTTGTAAATTTCAGAAACAAAATGCTATGTTAAACACTTAAGATGATTTTTTATTTTACTTGTTAAGTTATTTTTGTCACAAAAATTTATTTTAGAATTTTTTTTTAAGAAAAGGGCGTGTTAGAGATTGTATGTATAACCTGATCGTAAGTACATATAACCTTACCTTGTCTGTTCCCTAAAGTATTCCGCGCTTGTCGATCACCTCTGTTCTAAATGTTTAAATAATAAATAATAGTTTGTTTAATGACAATATTTGTGACTTTTATTGTGACTTTTTATTATATCACAATAATAATTTCTTCAATGTTACCAATTTCATATGTTTTTTTAGGGCCGCGACTTCATGACCCAGTACATTGGAGAATAAACGAGCAAGCCAACCAGCATGGACTAGACTTCTTTGAGCATTTCGGTGTCATCCAATTTAATTGAACAAAAACCAATTTAATTGAAACAATTTTGGTGTCTAAAAGCAATTGAAATTTAAAGTTATGAATACAATATATTAGTGTCATTACTAATAAGTCAGCTTTCTCTTTTATTATTAACATTACTTTCTCCATTGAATTAAGTGGACTCCAGTAGTGATTGAGTGCCCGTAAAGATAACATCGCGTTGTCTGTGTTATTGTTTTCTGCTACATCCATTATCTGCTATAGTTTTTCAAACTTTAGTTCCTCCGCAATGGCTTCTAAGGTTTCGTCTGAAACATCTGAACCTACATCGTCCTCTATACCAGCTAAGCACAATTGTTACAAGTGTAAGTCTCTAATTGCATTAACCCAAAATTTTCTTTCTTGTAAGTCGTGTGAAAAATAGAATTCATGCCACAAATTGCTTAAAAGTTACTACAGCCGATTTCGACCTGATAGTCAACTATTAGAAATGTAATGTATGTGTTAAAGACCCTACTATACTATAACACTAAAGCACTTAGTGACGAGAAACAGAAACCTTCTGATAATTTAAATCTAAATGATTTAGCACAAATGGAGATTTTAATTAATTCTGCCACTGTGATTGACGTAGTCAATGGTTTGAATGCTCAAGTTGGAAATCTAACCTCCATCGTTAAGGAACTCGTTTAAGAGAATGCTCTTCTACGGAATAAAGTTTGTGACATGGAGAATACGCTGATTCATGTGAAAACTAATTCCGTAATCAACTTGACAGAAGTTAGGACTCCTATACCCTCCACATTTAATGAAGTTCGATTCCTGTCTAACACTGAGAGCCACAAGGTTACGGCCTAGGAGTGGAGGAAATGATCCAAGTGGAAATGACTGAAGGGCACCACCCACACCAGCTTCCTCTACTGCCACAAACTCAGCTTCGTATGTTAATATGCCCGCACTAAAATGCACATTCTCTAACTCAAATCGAGGATGGTTTTCAGCTTGTTTCGGAAAATATAAATCTAAGGGTTAGAAACGATTCACGAACAACTCGTCGACCTATCACACCAGACTTCTTCTAAGCTTATGGCCGCTGCTGCTCCTGTTAAGCGCAAAGCGCTTTTTGTTACGAAACTATCTGCCTGAAAGAAAGTAAAAGACATTTTAGATGCTGTTTAACATTTTTAAGATTCCATGTTCTGACATGAGAATCTTAGACGAAATCAAGGTGTCGAAACTTGATCCTCGCCAACCGACTTATTCTTCATTTCACATTTTAGTAAAAGAATCTGACTTCTAAAATTGAATCCCATGACTTCTGGCCAGCTGGCTGTTTTGTGAAACCCTCTTAGAAGTTTTTATCGGATCATAAAATCGTACATGATGCTGTGGAGAAAGATAAATTATTTCTATCAAGCCCTGGTACGGACGGTCCAGAACAGTCCCTTTCTACATAAAATCTTTATCTGCTATCCTTAGCAGATATCAGCATAGCATGGACTAGACTCCTTTGAGCATTTCGGTGTCATCCCTTCCAGACGAAGTCAACGCCTGTGCCCACGATGTCACTTTGGACCTATGGAGATTTCAGAAGAAAGAGAACGTGGACCACTTGGATGGAGATTCCGCTGTACTGTTAACTGCTCCAGGAATTCTAGGCCAAAGGTCAATCCCTTAGAAGACATTACAAGAACGCTCTTTTTCGCAATCTTTTTGCACTGCTGTAGAGTGAACGTCCCTAGGAATTCTAGGCCAAAGGTCAATCCCTCACAAGGAACTTTTCTAGACACTACGAAATTAGCCAAGGTTAAAAATACAATTTACCTTTAACTTCCAAATCTTATATGCCATTTTCTCTGTAATAGAATGACGATAACCAATTTAATTGAAACAATTTTGGTTTCCATTACTTATAAAGTAATTGAAATTAAATGAAGACAATTTATTAGTGTCATTACTAATAGCTCAGCTTTCTTTTTAATTATTTAATTATTTTCTCCATTGAATTAAGTGGTAAACAAATAATGCAGGATAGGCAACCAAGTAGGTAAACGTTTACCACATGCCACCTTAAATTTCCCAGTTACCTACCTATGGGGTAACCTAGTAGATTATTACTATACTCATAATGGCATACTATAAAAGAAAGTAGAAGCATTTTTAATCCAAATAAAACCACCGAAAGAATGTGGTTAATCTGCAGTTATTAAGCCATTTAAGCGAAGAGGTTATAGAAGAGGGAGAGGCTTTTCATGGATGTATTGTTTTGACAAACGGATATCATCTCTAAAATGTACAAATCACATTGATATAATGTCTCAAAAGTATACATCTAACAATGTCTGGACAAAGGGATAAATCTCATACGTGTAAAGAACGGAATGGTACTGTCAAGCGATTCTAGCTGCAAAGAGTGATCTAGCCGATTTAGAACAGAAAGTAGACGAGGAAATTTCTAATCTCAAGGAGAACTACATATTTAAACAGGAAATTGAAGATCTTGACATAAAATCCAGAGGTAATAATCTTGTTTTTGTAGGCAGAAATAATCCTAACAGCTTAAATTCCAAGGAGCTCATAAGAGAGTTTATTTCTAATACCCTAAAATTAGAAAATCATATAGTCATACATGATAGTTACTTTACTATCAATATGGAAACAATTTCAGTAGTCTTAGGAAAGTTCAGTAGTGGTGAAGATGTGAGAAAAATCTTATCAAAGTGTATTCTCGCAGGGAGCTAAATTCAGTGTTCAAAGGGACCTACCAAAAAGTGCGCGTGCTAAAAGAGCAAACTTTCAAGACTAAAAAAGGAAATTAATAAACAGAACCAAGAGATCTATGTCGTTGTTGCAGGTAGTAAGACCAGGATAGAGAATGAGTGGTACACGTTAGCCGACAATGTTCTAAAATGGAATAAGATGTGCGGGAAGGCAAAAATTGAAAAAGCTTCTATTTATTCGATTTCTTCCCTCCTCACATAATTTAAACTTTTTTAATGTTACTATTTTGATAATAAAGGAAAAATATCTTATTTTTAATTTTAGGAAAAGTTTATAGTAATATTTTATTTTTATTATTTAATTAAATTTGTGGAACATTAATTTAAAGTTTATAATATAATAATATGATATAATTATGTAATTTAATTTGTGGAACATTAATTTAAAGTTTTTTATAATATAATAATAAATTAAAAATAATATACTCATAAATAAATAATAATTTAAATAAAGTTATGAAATATGTAAAATAAGGTATACTAGAGTTTGTCGTGATCCTTTATGGATACTATTTGAATGACTCTGGCTCCGTCTTCTTTTCTTACTAAAATTTTATTGTTTGCATACCATATGTATTTGTATCCTTTTTCCCTGGCGATAAATCTCGTCTTGTTTAGCAGCTCTCTTGTAACCGGAGTTAAATCATCTGAGATGAATAATCGTTCGTCACCAAAAGTTGCCGATATTTTTCTTACTGTGATGCCCGGATCTGGATCTTCTCTAGCGGCTGCCCTGTAGGCTTTCCTTGTTTTTTCTCCTAACAAATTTCACCACAATTGGTTTAAGGGCGTCTTGATTGAAGAATTGAATTCGATGAGCTAAGCTAACATCTTCTTCCTTATATTCGACCCCTATCTCTCCAGCCGTTTGCTTTAAAACTTGGTACACATCTTCATTTCTCGTGTTAGGTATCCCTGTAATTACAGTATTATCGGCTCTGGTGTATTGCTGTATTCCATTTAGTTCTTGTCTAAGGTGGTCATTTTCCAATTCCAAATCTCTAGTTTTTTCATGTAAGCTATTTATTTCTTCTATTAACGAATCGTATTTACTACTAATGAACTCTATAGTCTCTTTGAGCTCTCTAGTGCTCTTTTCTATGCAGAGTTCAATATAATTCTGCGTCTCAATTTTATATTCTTCTAGTATTGCCTTCATCTCCCTGCATATTTCTTTTGACGTACTAGAGGGAGAGTTAGTAAGATCTTGAGTTGCTGGATTATTTTTGCATTCTACACACTTCCAATTATCTTGGTATCCTAACTAATTTTTTTAAAGTTGACAAGTGTTACTCCGATAAACTCTGGGTGGTAACTTGATTTACATGACGAACATTTTACTGTCTCGTCCGTTATAGCTGTGGCAGAACTTTTACACGACATGCATTTTTCTTTTCTTTTTTTTTTCTTATTATTATAGGTAAATATAAAAAATGATATAGTAGAATTAATTGTATATATAGTATAATGTACATAGAGATTCTTTGGTAGAATTAAATAAAAAATTGTAGATTACCAAAGAATTAATGAAAGCATCAAAGGTTAAACAGAATACTGTGGAGCAACAGTAAACTTGTCTTATCACGTAGCACTCAATTGAATAGGCTTCTAACCTTAGTGGGGATTTAGTATGAGGGGCGACCGCTAGGTTGCAGTGCCCTCCCCATTTTAATTCTTGTATTATTTTTTTTTTATAAATATGGTAAAAAATAATTATATTTTTGGTAACTAGTAAAAAAATCATGCTTATTTATTTAGGACCTATTTGCATCAATTGTGAAATAGTTTTGTTTTTTTTACTTATATGGTTGGTACACCATGCTGACTGGTTCAAAAGCATTTAATTGTTTATTGCATTTGCTTTGATTTGATTTCGATTTGCTTGTTCATCTTGTTCTTGCTTTCTCTTGTAAGCTTTATTTCTTAATCAAATTCCTGTTTTTTATTTTAATTATCGCACTTTCTCAGCGTTTCTTGATTACTTAGAGTAATAAAAATACCTTCAGGTATTTCTAGGGTAGAAAGTGTGCTGTTCCTGGCTGTAGCTCTGTTGCTAGTGTTGGGTAAGTATTTATAGTTTAATTGCAAAATATTGATTTTAATTATTTATTAGTATTAATTGTTTTTGACGATTGCGAATACTAGTGAATAGTGAAACGTTAAGGGTAAATCTGAAGAGACCGGGGGCCTCTTACTTCTTACTAGAGGTTTTTATACTATTATCGCTGCCGTGCTTTTCGATAGATATATCAATTTTTAGTGGCCACTTCACAGTGCTCCGCTCATTTTCTGAAGAAAAACAACCCTC
The DNA here is from genome assembly GCA_001010745.2 of Gerris buenoi. Lineage (NCBI taxonomy): Eukaryota > Metazoa > Arthropoda > Insecta > Hemiptera > Gerridae > Gerris > Gerris buenoi. The sequence continues at coordinate 154,595 of KZ651761.1, forward strand.
CTGCATATAGACCAGGTAGAGGTCCAAATCCAAGAACAAAAAACCAACCTATAAGGAGTAGACCCTGGTCTATACTGATTAGCCACGCTAAGATTATCCCTATCGATTAATGCCTCTAAACTTTTCCTAGAATGATTCTTTCAGATTTCCCCATCCTTCTAAGGATGTGCATAAAAGATTTACTTTATGACTTGCTCAAATGGCACCGATGGAAGTCTACCTTTCTAAGTGGATATGCAGAAGGCATTTTAGTGTAGATGCATTCGTCCAAGGATCAACTGCTTTAAAAAGAACCGCAATTCCTTCTTTATTGCTACCAGGTTAGTATTTAATGTTAGTTTATTAATCTTGAATAGTAAACTTACTTATGAAACTCTAGTAATAAAAGTTTAATAAAAGTAGTAGGGGAAAGGGGATATATTATATTACTCAGAGTGATTAAATTGTTTTATTTAATTATTAATACTTATGCCTGTTTATATATTAGTACACATGTGTTCATAGAGAATTAGCTCTCTTTGGACTTAGTAGTATCTCTTAAATTAACAGATAGTAATAAACTGTGTCCTAACTTCTTTTATTTTGATTTTAGTGTTTTTAAGAAAATATTACATTTTGCCGAGAGTTGTCTCAAATCAGGTCTTTCCAGAAATGTTTTTGATATGCCCCCTCCTGTAGCTGCATTCCTACGGTGCCAACTCAGAGAGGCTGGTAAGAAAAACAAAGTTCGCAGGTTTACGTGAGACGACAAAATTTTGTCATTATCCCTTTTAAAAATGAGTGGTAGAGAGTACAATTTCTTGTCCAATTTGTTTGTTTTGCCATCTCGGAGGACACTTGTAAGACTTTTATCGTCATTATCATTTCAACCTGGCATCAATGATGACATGTTTAATCATCTGTCTGAGATAGTTGAGAAGCAATTGTCTAAGATGGACAAGCTGTGTCCTTCTTTTTGACGAAATGAGTTTGACACCCCACCTCGACTACAATGTCCACAGTGACATTATTGAAGGGTTTGAACATCTAGGAGGTGGCAAGCGGTGTGAGAAATTTGCGAATAATGCCCTCGTTTTTATGGTCAGAGGCATATGTAAAACATTTAAACAGCCTGTGGCCTTTGTTTTCCCTTCCTCCTCAGTGAACGACCTAAAATTTGATTATATAATTAAAATTAGATATATATTTCCGTTAGTTTACTTAAATGTCACCTTCTAATATTGAATATTTTTTGCGTGGCCNTGAATTGGTTGACCCCAGGAAGACAAGATCTTTGCCAATTAGAGAGCACTCAAAAGTTGAAGAGGCCAGAGCATCAAGGAACAAAGAAAAGGTAAAAAAGAAGATACATCCAACTGCCTTAGTTTTACGATTGGGTAATAATATTATGTATAGCAAGATTGCTGATATTTCTGATAGTTTTTAAGTTTAGGAAGTTATTGTTTTTATTTCAACAAAAATCGGTCCCAGACAACTCAGACAAATTTTCTCACATTATAAGAGGTAATAATTACTTAGCCCATAGTGTTTTACATTTATTAGTTTTCGTGTTTCCTAGGTGCATTAAATTATTATTAAACATTTAATCAAAATGTCTCCGGCGGGGAATCGAACTCAACCTCACTCTGTTTACTAGGAACTAGATTTTTCCTTTTAAATCAAATTACAATTATTATTAACTAACGGAAACAGACAGAGAGAGATTTTAGATTTTTCCCGGGAATACGGAATATATCCTTAGATTTGTATTAAATAGATTTTAGTATTTTCCAATCNGAGAAGATTGAATGACGGGAAGTGGTTCAAAATTGGGGTAATAGGTGTGCGATGAAACTTACAAAGCAAAGTAATATAAGACCAGTAAAAATACTAGAGGAGAAGGTGGCGAATTACTGTGAAAAGAAGAAAGGAGAAAACGATTGACTGCATCAAACTTCGGAAAAATTATAAAAAAAGAAAAGAAGCAAGTTGTGCCAAAATTGTTGAGAGGCTATTATACTTGGAAATTAATTGTAAATCCTTAATTTATGGCCGAATAAATGAAAAGAAGGCGTTAGAGAAACTCGCAGAAATGGAGAAGGTGAAAATAAACCCTTGTGGTCTCTTCGCTGATCCTGTTTATGGATATTTAGCAGCAACTCCTGATGGTTTGATAGAAGATGACACTATAGTTGAGGTGAAATGCCCCTATAGTTGTCAATCTATGTCAGTTGAAGAAGGTGTTAAAAGTAAGAAAATAGTGTACTTGAAACAAACTGAAAATGGATTTGAGCTGATCAGAAATCACAATTACTACTTTCAAGTGAGTTATCTTTTTTAGCCAATACCTACTTACTATAAAATAAATTACAGATTCAAGTTGACAAGCTATTTAAATATTTTTTTTATGTTTTTAACAATATTATATTAGTGCTCTACTCTGGGTATTTTTCAGGTTCAAGGACAACTGCATATATCCCGGAAAACATACTGCCTATTTGGAGTATGGACACCATTAAACATGGTTGTTATAAAAATTAAAAAAGATGATAGCTTTTGGACAGAACAAATGGAAGATAAACTGAAGGAGTTCTACGTTGAATGTATGTTACCTGAATTGGTTGACCCCAGGAAGACAAGATCTTTGCCAATTAGAGAGCACTCAAAAGTTGAAGAGGCCAGAGCATCAAGGAACAAAGAAAAGGTAAAAAAAGAAGATACATCCAACTGCCTTAGTTTTACGATTGGGTAGTAATATTATGTATAGCAAGATTTCTGATATTTCTGATAGTTTTTTTTTCTGAACATATATATGCC
>KZ651761.1:163438-184902 GCA_001010745.2 Gerris buenoi
TTTTTTTTTTTTTTCATTTATTTATTTTTTTAAACATATGTAATGTTATTATAATTGAAAATTGAAAAAAAAATATATATATTGTATATACTTCTGTTCTGTTGATTTATTTAAATTTTATTGATTCATGAAAATTATTATATTTTATGTAACTTCTTTTTATTAATAAAACTTATTTTTGAACTATTGTAACCTTTTTTTTAATTTAATATCTCTCGATTCTACTTGTAAAATGACAAGAATGTTTAAATGTTGTAATTTTCAATATATTCACAGAGTACTGCACGAATTAATTAAGGTGACACTGATTCTTTTTATTTCTATTTATCATCATGATAAAATATTCTTTAATTTTTTTTACCCACAAAAAAAGATTAATAGCTTGTCTTTGGTATATTTTATTATACCTAAAAATCAGACTTTTATCCATCTTACACTATTGTATAAAGATAAAAATATAGGTAAGAAGGAGAAAAATAGGAATGCAATATATTTTAAATTTCCCGCTGGTTTTTCTGCCTTTAGTTCAAGGGGCGACCGCTAGGTAGCACTAGTGTAGTCACGAAGGTTTTTCTCCCACCACCTTAGAGGCGTATCTATAGTTGTCTATTATCTATGGTCTTATCTCAAGCGTATAGTAGAAATAAAGTCTATCATCCTCTCCTCCCTTTAATGTTTACCTCCCTCCAGCCAGTTAACTTTATCCAAGCTAACACAACACACCTTTTACCAAATCTCGCTCTATCCTTATAATTTTCAAAACAAAACGTTAACCATCTTACTTTATTAACAATTTATTGTTTAATTTGACTTACTATCCATTGAAATATTACCTATTCCTATATACATTTTTAAATTGCTATATATTTAATTATATTATTTACATAACATTTAAATTGCACATAAATATTAATTTAGATTACCCATTAGATCCCAGCGACCCCATATGAGCCCATTCGAGATGAACCTATACGATACATTGACCTCTTGAGTAACGATCTTTGAGCTTATTGTCATTATTGTTGTTTCTTCTTGTAAAGGAATGCTGTATTTGTTATTTTATTGCCCATATAGACTTCTGACAATACAAGAGTGCACATGGTGAAGTATTAAAAATGTGTGAACATTTTGATCTTGACTACCTCAAAAATATTTTAGTGTAAGTAATCTTATACCTTTTATTTAGTTAGTTCTGCACACTATATATTATCTCAAATATTTCTAGAGTATGTTTAGATTATTTAAATTATAATACATTCGTACGCTATTCACCAGCATGCTTTTAATTTCCACTGTACCCATATGGGTACAGGGGGATCTAATGGGTGGTTTCTATAAAATTGTAGTTATCTGTTACAGGCCTGGGCTGACTGTGCAAGATGCCAATCTGACTTTGGAAATGACGACGATGACACCGAAACACCTATTTCTATTTTTATGGAACCTCCTGATCCTGCTATTCACTCTGATGAGGATTCTGGAGCAGAANGTATAGCAAAATAACCATTCCGTAATAGTAATCAACCACTCTCGTACATGGGGCGACCACCATTTTGCCCCCAGGCGCTGAAATCTACCATTTTTATGCCTTTGTCCCCCTATAGGGGGCAAAATATTGGAGATAGCAAAAAGTTACACTTCAGTGCAAAATTTGAAGTGAGGTGGCCTGGGGGCAAAATAGGTGGTTGCCCCTCTTGGGCGATAGCATGAAAACAAACTTCCCTTGGCATGGTAGAGATCCCCCAAATTTCATTAATTTATCTCAAACCGTTTAAAAGTTAAGAGGGGGGGGGGAGACTTTTGGATTACTGTATGTACATGTAATATGTAAGTCTATATATATATTATGTATATGTATGTATTTTTAGGAAGGGAGTGTGCGTTGCGGGGAAATAGAGTCCATGGCCCGGAACCCCGCTGCCTGCTGTCCTTAACACGCAGGTGTTGTATTAAGCATTAATGTCAAAATATTACGCTTACTTCAACCCATGTTTGCGCCTAAACGGTACGAGTGACGAAAAAAGTAGTTAAGATCTAAATTATAGGAAATTTTATAAAAATTGTTTTAGTGATGAATAATTTTTTACCAAAAGTTGATAGTTTTTGAGTTATATGGCAAATACCGAAAGAAAAAGTTATTTTTTCATGTTTGGTTATGACTCAAATTCCAACAAAAATTTTTGGTGGCAAACCTCGGATTCGAAATCAGCACCCCAAAAAACATAAAGGAGCAAAAAATCAGAAATACTCCAGAATTTGTTTTAAAACATCCCTTTATAGCACCTAATGACAGGACTAATCTATATAAATATTAGTTTATGATAGTAGAAAAACCGTGTTGTGTAGCTAAGTAGCTAGAGATAGAGATAAGAAGTGGTTAGAACAAGAGTAAGACGGAGTGGGAGAGCCCGGGACACGGGACACATGACACACCACCCTTCACTCCCTCCCCCAATCTGAATAGAAACTAATTCACTAGTACATTAAAAATCCACCAGGTTCGGTAGCAGACGGCCGCGTCCTGTCAAATCGTTCTTAACAAATGCAGCCTCCAAATTTAAATATTTTAAAATAATTTTTACATATTTGGCACCTACTAATGCTTCTTAAGGGCGGCTAGTTTTTAGAATTTTGAATTTCGTCCATGAAAATACAATTTTTGACTTTTAGGGCTAAAATAAACCAAATATAAAAATCTAAAAACTAGCCGCCCTTTGGGATTTAGTTGTGAATCTTTTGAAAAAAAATCAGCTCTCTATCCCTTAAAATAGAGGCCCCGTTTGTTAACTACGAAAACACTATAGGTTCCCGCCCCGCCTTAAGACATGTTTAATATTTACCTTGCTATTTCATAATGGTAGATAGTGTAAAGAATTCATTATAAACTGCTTTTTTCTTCATTGTTGGTAAAGCCTCGATTACACGGAGCGTGTTTAATCGCTAGAGCGAGTAGCAGCGAGTAAATTCGCTAGCGAATTTAGTGGCTACTCGCTACTTGCTCTGCAGTAGTTAATTACATGCAGCGAGTATAATCGCTATGGAGTAGCGAGTAAATTAGCTATACTCCCCCGCAGCGCTAGTGTAGCCGACACTAGCACCGGAGCGGAGATACATAACATTATTCTTATCACTTAAATACAAATAATAAACTATTTACATTCTGTATTTACATCTTTTATTTAATTTTTCACCACCTGATAGTTACATTCCCTTAAAACTGCAACTGCTGCAATCTAACACTAAGATAATCTGCGTGTTAAAGCAGTTGTGTGGGGGAGTATATAAGCTGCCTTTCATATCCGACGACAGACACTTACCTTTTTACAGTTCTATGTGATGTGTTAATCTCTATTTTATTGTGTATTAATATTTTATTATATTAATGTTTTAAAATTAATAAAGTGTTTCAATTTTTAAAAAGTTATATTTTCATTCGAGTAACTTAAATTGATACACCACTTCTCTTCATATTTTGTATATTTATATATTTTCTACATTTGTTTCTTTTCTATTATTTATTCAATATTTGTTATCTATTATATATTTATATATTTCCTATTCTATAAATGGTAAGACTTTCATTTCGTAATTGCTTTTTTCATTTGACCATTTTCACACTAAAGAAGCCTAGGTTCCCTGGGTGAAAGCTTTGTAAAATAAAATTTAAAAAAAAATTAAACGGACTTTAATTCCAACCAACACCTCGCTCGCTCGCTCCTCGGCGCTACAGCCCATGAAGGGCTTGGGCCTGACCTATAACACGCCTCCGATCTCCTCTATCAAGGGCTACTGTCCGCCCGCGCTCCACTCCCATCCTTCTCAGATCTGCCTCCAGCTCGTCCTCCCATCTCAATCTGGGTCGACCCCTATGCCTCCTTCCACCTGGTTTTCCTCTCCACACCTTCTTGACTGCTCTGTCATCTTCTATCTTTCAAGATGCCCTGCCCATATCAGTCTGGCTCTTTTGGCTTCGATTACCAGATCCGGCAAATAATATTTGATACAATGAAGTGGAATGTGAACCATGTGATTGAATTTCTACTCATTTACGAGCAGTACTTTTGTGGAATATAAAAGATAAAAATTATTCTAATAACAGATTAAAAGAAACTTCGTACGCACAGCTCTACGAAGAACTAGATAAAAAAGGACTTGTGGGGGGTGTGGAGATGAAGCAGCTGAAGGGCCAAAATAAAGAATGAAAAAGACGTTTATAGACAAGAATTAAATAAAATAGAAAAAAAGTAAGAAATCTGGCTCATCGACGGATGACAAATGTTCCCACAAACTTGGTCGGTTTAAAGCAGCCCCAATTTTTAAATGAAATTCTTTCAACGAGAAGCAATAAATCAAATATTTTCCAAAGCAGCCGAAACGTTTATCTTCTGCCGCACTTTGAGCAATACTGTCAAGTGTTTTAATTACATCTTCCACCAACGTTGACACTATTTTTTATCGGGTTTGACGGTGGTTTCATTTGAGTTTTTCGCATTCTAGTGCCATCTTCCGTGTCAGAAAATCCTTCTACATTGGAGGGACTACACAAGGATTCCTCTAAATCAATTTAATCCTGCTCTACCTCAACCGACAAATCCCGCAACAAATTAAAATTTGTAAAAGGTTAATATAGGATAGGAAAACCAGACATATTCAAGTACATATTTAGAAACTCATTTCCGCCTTTTTAAATACTTTAATTTTTTTTTAATATATTCGTTATCATTTTTTTGCAGGTGACTGCGACAGGTGAAGAGTTGAAAGAGGTTGAAAAAAATAAAAAATAAAATAAAAATAAAACAAATTTTTCCGTTGTTGGAACTTTCCCAAATGTTGAGGAGCTATGGACGGCAAGCATGTCACCGTTAAACGACCTCCCAATTCGGGTTCACAGTTTTTTAATTACAAAAAAAACCCTACAGTTATTCTGTTTGCGATGGCTGACGCTGATTATTGTTTTTTATACGTCGATGTTGGTGGAAACGGACAAGCAAGTGACAGTGCTACATTTAGAGACAGCACTTTGAACATAGCCAATGAAAACAATACGCTTGCGATGTCTGAGGATTCTGTTATAATCGGAGATGATGCAGTTTCCTTTAAGAACGAGCTTACTGAAGCCTTACAGTAAAACTAGCTTATGTCCAGAAAATATACAATTATCGACTTTCCCGTGCACGAAGAGTTGTCGGAGATTTAGAATAACCGACCAATAGAATTAAATCTGGAGACGACTGACAAAGTAATCTGGGCTGCATGTAGTATTCATAACTGGTTTCGCAAAACCAAGCCTAATTCATATGTGCCTAGTCATGCAGTTGACAAGGAAAATTACAGCACTGGAGATAATAGGCCTGGAGGATGGAGGGATAATGTGATAATGTGTTCATAATCTGGGTAGCAATAATTACAAGCAGACCGCTGAGGAAATAAGAAGACTATGCTATCAAGGAAAATGCTAAATGTGACAACATTGTGCCAATAAATGAAAATGAAACAAAATTCCCAGGCAGTTGGTATGCTCTATTAATCACAGACACAAGTAAAAACAGTACCGCTGAAAGTAATAAAATGTCCACTGATGACTGTAATAATAGTATTAATTATTATAATAATGAAGAGATAATTCTTTCACAACCATCAATTAACATAAACAATTCGGTGGGAAAAGAAAAAAACAGTATTACTATTACATATAGGAGAGGTTATGTTGGAAACACGGGCCTCAATCTCAGGTAGATACTCATATCTTACAGTAAATTTTTTTTTTTTTCGTTAAAATTTGAGTCCGAAGTGGCAGATTTTTTCTCAAAACTGGAAAATATAACCAACCAATTGAAAATCGCAGAGCAGCACAATCTCACCAAATTCTGTTTTAAAAAGAAAGCAAAATATAATAGTAATAAAGATAAAATAGCTTTCTTAAAAATTANCTAATCATGTTTGAGTCTAAAAATATTCCTTTGCATAAAAAATTTAAACAATGATGTAATCAAATTCTGACATTTAGAAGAGTTTAAATTGGTAATCGATAACTAATATCGTCTGATTTTCGGTTTCAGAGGGTTACTCTCATTGTGTGGTTAACCACTCTCAAAATTTTGTCGACCCAGAGTCTGGTTATCATACTAATACTATTGAGAGTACCTGGCAGAAATTCAAGGCTCGCCATAAGCGGCATTATGGGATCGCAAGATCGTTGTTTACATCATATATTTCAGAGTTTCTATGGCGGCAGGATTTCCCTCAGGCACAAAGATTGAAGGCTTTGTGGGAGGGAATCTCGTCGTTTATTGATTCATTTTTTTGTATCTTTATATATTTTTGAATATAAAAGCATGTATTTGTTTTTCATTATTTCAACATTGTTTTATTCCATTATTGTGATAATAATTTCTTGTTTACTCCCTTTTGGTGAGTAACCAGGACTTGGTTACTCACTTTTGGGGAGTAACCAACAATGGGAGCAACCATCTAAACAAGTACCCGTTTACTTATGATGCTAACAACTATTGTTAACTTTTGATAAATGGGCTCAATGTAAAAGAACTTTAACTGGAGGGAACAACTCAAATAATATCGTGGAGTCTGCAATAAATGTTCTAAAAGATCGCATCTTAAATAGGACAAGAGCCTATAATATCAAACAGTTATTCCATTATTTGACTGTGGATATGGAAAATTGCTATAAAAGAAAAATAATAGACATAATTAGTGGAAGGTATTCTAAATACAGGCACATGAGGTATCTTCCATGCACCAAAAAGATCAAAGATTTGCAACTTTGGTCAAGAAGATGAAGTGTTTGTTGTGTATAACAAAGCTTGACAAATAGAATATGAAGTAAATTTAATATTAGGAATATGTACTTGTTTTATTGGGAAAAGCGGACAACCTTGTAAACATCAACATTTTCTTGCTATCAAAGAAAATGCTAAATGTGGCAACATTGTGCCAATAAATGAAAATGAAAGAAAATTCCCAGGATTCATTGATGGCAGAGTCTATCAAAACTAAAAAGCAAATTGCAAAGAGCTTTGAAATGTATTTGAAACAATGATCAGAATATTAAATTAAAAAATGTTGTTAAAAATATTGTTTAATTGTCTGGAATTGAACCTATATAATCTTATTATCATCACTTGAACACTGCAACNGAGTTGTCGGAGATTTAGAATAACCGACCAATAGAATTAAATCTGGAGACGACTGACAAAGTAATCTGGGCTGCATGTAGTATTCATAACTGGTTTCGCAAAACCAAGCCTAATTCATATGTGCCTAGTCATGCAGTTGACAAGGAAAATTACAGCACTGGAGATAATAGGCCTGGAGGATGGAGGGATAATGTGATAATGTGTTCATAATCTGGGTAGCAATAATTACAAGCAGACCGCTGAGGAAATAAGAAGACTATGCTATCAAGGAAAATGCTAAATGTGACAACATTGTGCCAATAAATGAAAATGAAACAAAATTCCCAGGCAGTTGGTATGCTCTATTAATCACAGACACAAGTAAAAACAGTACCGCTGAAAGTAATAAAATGTCCACTGANAATTAGTGGAAGGTATTCTAAATACAGGCACATGAGGTATCTTCCATGCACCAAAAAGATCAAAGATTTGCAACTTTGGTCAAGAAGATGAAGTGTTTGTTGTGTATAACAAAGCTTGACAAATAGAATATGAAGTAAATTTAATATTAGGAATATGTACTTGTTTTATTGGGAAAAGCGGACAACCTTGTAAACATCAACATTTTCTTGCTATCAAAGAAAATGCTAAATGTGGCAACATTGTGCCAATAAATGAAAATGAAAGAAAATTCCCAGGATTCATTGATGGCAGAGTCTATCAAAACTAAAAAGCAAATTGCAAAGAGCTTTGAAATGTATTTGAAACAATGATCAGAATATTAAATTAAAAAATGTTGTTAAAAATATTGTTTAATTGTCTGGAATTGAACCTATATAATCTTATTATCATCACTTGAACACTGCAACTGAGGATACCTCTAAAAAGTCGTATCAGTATTAAGTAGTAATTTGATTTGAAACTTATTGGAGAACTTATACTCAAGAGTAATATTATCTTTGGGGGTCAGTGTAGGGTGGTCTACTTGTAGGAGAGAGTAGAGGAAACATTCAAAAAAATTGTCTAATACATATTGACAATATGTCATTATTTATTTTCTGCTCCATCGTATATAACCTCGTCATTCTTCTTTCGTACTTATGGGGACCAAAACCCTCGGGAGACCCGTAAAAACCCAGTTATTTCGGCTAAGTGCAGCTTAATGTCCTGAGGAGATTTTTAAACTCCAAAACATTATCAAGTCCCTTCAATCCAACTTTGTAGCTCACCCTGAATGTCCAAATGTAAATGAATCTAAGTTCGAGGTAATGGTTATAAAGAAAAGAACCGAAGCAATTCCTACACTCAGCAAACTACCACTAAAGACTCAGCAAATCTTGGTTGTCCAGCTAAACTCAAGGTCATANAATAATTACAAGCAGACCGCTGAGGAAATAAGAAGACTATGCTATCAAGGAAAATGCTAAATGTGACAACATTGTGCCAATAAATGAAAATGAAACAAAATTCCCAGGCAGTTGGTATGCTCTATTAATCACAGACACAAGTAAAAACAGTACCGCTGAAAGTAATAAAATGTCCACTGATGACTGTAATAATAGTATTAATTATTATAATAATGAAGAGATAATTCTTTCACAACCATCAATTAACATAAACAATTCGGTGGGAAAAGAAAAAAACAGTATTACTATTACATATAGGAGAGGTTATGTTGGAAACACGGGCCTCAATCTCAGGTAGATACTCATATCTTACAGTAATTTTTTTTTTTTTTCGTTAAAATTTGAGTCCGAAGTGGCAGATTTTTTCTCAAAACTGGAAAATATAACCAACCAATTGAAAATCGCAGAGCAGCACAATCTCACCAAATTCTGTTTTAAAAAGAAAGCAAAATATAATAGTAATAAAGATAAAATAGCTTTCTTAAAAATTAAAAATAGCTTGCTTTAATTAATTAAAAAAAAAAAAAATTTTATGGGGATTGGTACTTAAATAGTGCTGCCTCAGAGCACATGTCAGGTAATCGTGAGGTATTTGTCAATCTTACACCGTTGACTCCTTCCAAGAATATAACAATAGGAAATGGATCCCAAATTAAAGCCGAAGCTATATGCAATATTATAATAGAAGCTTTTAATGACACTAAATGGTGTTCCTCTATAAATAAAAATGCTTTGTACGTACCTAATTTAACAGTTAGCCTATTTTCTACGGGTACAGCCTTAGACAAAGGATTTGACTTTAAGAAACTTTTACAGATGTATCGGAAGTCAACTTATCTAAAATACATATTGAATCTTTCTGACCAACAGGTGCTTTAATAAAACCTTTTCTGGCAGACTTGTTCGCCATCTACTCGCTCTCTCATCTACTCACCTAAGCCCAAGGAGGAGGAGGTAAAGGCGTTGATGCTCCCTAATGGCCTATGCTATAATATAATATATCAGAACGTACGAGGACTGCGGACTAAAAGAGATATTTGTTCAATATCTCTACATGATATTCTAAATGTTTATCCTACGCCGATGTACTTTTATTAACTAGAAACATGGTTTAACGCATCATGTCGCAGTAATTTTTATTTTTCTCCGTATACCACGGTGGGTTCAATCGTTATTTACTGGTGAGGGATCTTGTATAGCTCTTTCTTACAAATTAAAATTTAACCGTAGGAAGGATCTTGAATTGTTACCTGAATGCATATGAGTGGAGATTCTCATAGAATATTGTAAGTCGATTTTTCTAGGAAATCATTACTTTCCACACCATGTAAAGAGATGTGCAGGACATTCCTGTTAATAGACTTTCACTTTGGCAACGAATCAGACAGATNCAAATTGCAAAGAGCTTTGAAATGTATTTGAAACAATGATCAGAATATTAAATTAAAAAATGTTGTTAAAAATATTGTTTAATTGTCTGGAATTGAACCTATATAATCTTATTATCATCACTTGAACACTGCAACTGAGGATACCTCTAAAAAGTCGTATCAGTATTAAGTAGTAATTTGATTTGAAACTTATTGGAGAACTTATACTCAAGAGTAATATTATCTTTGGGGGTCAGTGTAGGGTGGTCTACTTGTAGGAGAGAGTAGAGGAAACATTCAAAAAAATTGTCTAATACATATTGACAATATGTCATTATTTATTTTCTGCTCCATCGTATATAACCTCGTCATTCTTCTTTCGTACTTATGGGGACCAAAACCCTCGGGAGACCCGTAAAAACCCAGTTATTTCGGCTAAGTGCAGCTTAATGTCCTGAGGAGATTTTTAAACTCCAAAACATTATCAAGTCCCTTCAATCCAACTTTGTAGCTCACCCTGAATGTCCAAATGTAAATGAATCTAAGTTCGAGGTAATGGTTATAAAGAAAAGAACCGAAGCAATTCCTACACTCAGCAAACTACCACTAAAGACTCAGCAAATCTTGGTTGTCCAGCTAAACTCAAGGTCATAATAAGAAAGAATATCGAGCCTGTTTTGTCTGAAATCCTAAAAAAAAAATACTGCTCTTTCTATTGATATGTTCAAAACTCTATAAAAAAAAGTTTCATATCTTTCCAAAAAAAAAGTTGACAGTTTATGTGAGGAAAATAAACTACTTCGTTACTTATTAATAAATATCCTCACTGCTCCAGCGATGTCTTACAGTAGCGCCACAGCTCTGGGTTGGATAATACCTCACTTAGCGGCGTCTCCTACTGCTGCTTTCGTAGGAAGAGTCAAAGGCATGGGAAATGGAACGGGCGTGACTAGTCAGACTCCCCTTCAAGCCACTGCGTCTCCCTCTATCGAGCCCACTATGTCCGTCTCACCATAATCTAAGAGGACACCGGTATTACTGCTCTCGCTTCTTCATTTGAACCAAATGGGGGATTTAAAATCTGAGATAAACTCTGATCCAGAGGACTTCATTCTTGTCCCTCGTCGCGTCGGTCTAATAAAAGAGCCATTCGTGAAGCAAACCCTGCACTCGTTGGAAGTAAATCATCCTCGAAGCTTGCTGCTCATGCTAAAAGATCTTTGGTATTTGTATCTCGACTGGACTCTAATACCACTGTGGACGACGTTACTACTGTATTAAGAGACGAGACTGGGCTTTCTGATTTTACTGTTACTCGTAAAAACACAATATCCGACAGTTATGCTTCTATCCATATTGATGTATCGGAAGTCAACTTTTCTAAAATACATAATGAATCTCTCTGGCCAACAGGTGCATTAAGAACAACTTTTTTTCTGGCCCACTTGTTTGCTCTCTCATCTACTCAATTATCGACACCGAGGCGCAAGGAGAAGGTCAAGGCGGTAGATGCTCCTTAATGGCCTATACTGTATATATCAGAACGTACGAGGACTAAGGACAGAAGAGATATTTATTTCAATTCTACAGGTTTATCCAACGCCGATGTACTTTTATTAACTGAGACATGGTTTTAACGTTCAAGTCTCTGTAATTTTTATTGTTCTCCGTTTTTCGCGGTGGAGCGGTCCGATCGTGATTTCGCTGTTACTGGTAGACAAAATGGTGGTGGATCATGTACAATTCTAGTAGTTCTAACAAATTAAATTATAACCGTGGGAACGATCTTGAATTGTTACCTGAATGCATATGAGTGGAGATTCTCATATATTCAATATCGCAAGTCGATTTTCCTTTCGAAAATCATTACCTTCCAGACCATGTTAGCGACACAGCTCTCGAAGATTATGCATATTGTCTCGCAGACTTCCTTCCTCCAGAATATCCAGTTTATTTCTTCGGTAATTTTAATGGTCCAAAAATTGGCTGGAATACTTTAAACTACTCTGGGCCTCCTAGTAAACAACAAAGAGCTGATATTTTATTACATATTATTATTAACCTAGTTAAAACTCAGCCTCTTTATCTAAATTCCGTACTCAACCACCCTCACGTCTTATTTATAACTATGCTAAAGGAGATTACTTAACTATATATCACCATCTTAAAAATCACTATTGGTCGCCAATTTACAATGAAACTGATGTTAATGTTGCAGTTAATTTGTTATATGAAACTATTAATAATGCTTTAGCTTCTTATATACCAACAAATCTTTTACACCAATTAGTTCGGATTTAGTTAGTCATTTTACAGTCCTTTTCTTAATGTTAAATAACATTATAGCTGTTATTATATTCATATTTAAGTATTTCTTTTTTGAGTAATTATCGATTGCTGGATGTTTATCCGTTAGTTTATCGTAGTTTGTAACTGAACCTCCCAATTTGAAGTTAGCGTTCATGAAAATAAATATTAATTGTATTGGATACTCTACTTAAAACACGAATTCGAGAAAACGAGTAAAATTCGTTGTATCTTCTGTTACGTCGTTTTACTAAGTAATATTATTTTTTATTTCAATAAGGTTTATTACAATAAAGCTCTAGGTCTTCCGATAGTGACCACGTCTCGAAGGGTGTGTAGCCCGACGATTCACTCCTACTGCTAGAAGCATCTTCAGGGGTGTTCATGGTCTCTTAGGTTTAAGACAGGTGTGAACTCAATTTGTCTTAAACCTAGGACACCATGAACACCCACCGAAAGACCTAAAAATTCATTATAATTGCAACCACGAAAGCCTACGAACATTGGTAAGGTTTATTACGTCAATTATTGCGTCTGAGCCTACCGAAGCATGTGATCACTTTTGGGAGGAAAAAAATTTAAGCCTTCGATTTCAAAAATTTCGTGACAGAAATCCGTTTCAGACATCAAAGAAATTTTAGTTCCGTGTTGGTCTGTGAATCACTCATACACGCATAACTTTAGCATGTGTATTTAATAATATACCAAATGTTTGACGTATNCTGAATATGGAGAAAACAGTCCTTGTGAAAGTAGTGAGGACTACTTAAGAAACTTTACTAGGACAAGGCTACACCTTACCTGATGTCACTGAAAATGAAAACGAGTACTTACTACAGATCGATAGCTTGACAAGAGATAGCAAAAACCCGGATATAAAATTTCAAGAATGGATAAAAGACGTACTTGATGAAGTCCAAGCTGAAATAACAGAGGGTGATTTCAGATTTCTTAAGAATTTATAAAATATTCCAAATTATTGCCTACGCTTAAACTCATAGTGTCACCGTTGTTTGGTTATGGGTATGGGGCACCTATGGCCACCATCAGCGCTAGTTCACTTCACTTCACTTCAAATTCACTTCAATATTGTAAAGAATAAATTATTTAGCCGTGTGAAATTTCCTCTTAGGGCTGATGACTTTGTTAAATTATACTCAGAAACTCTATCTGGTGAAGTAATACTACAGCTACCTGATAGTAGAGAAAAGTCTAGTATTTCAATGGAACCTTGAACTATTATACATGCTGAATGTTCAAACATGTTAAATAATACCGAACAAGAAGATTACGAAAACTGTAGAGGTTTGGGAAAACCTATGTCTAACAGGAAAAGGTCTTCATATTTAGGAAACAATTCTGATTGGCTTAGTAGTATTTTAAAAAATGGCAATCGTTCTGAGTTAAAGGCAGTTAGTCTTGGTGATGGCCAGTATTTCCTTATCAACATTTGTGGAGCAGATGCTGTTTTCCAATTAATTGCTTCAAGGTATTTTATCAACCTTCAATACAAGACATTTATTGATTCAAGGCCACCAGAATGTATTCTTTCCCAATTAATTAAGCGGCTAACTACTAAAGAAGTGTGTCAATCAACTTACAGGCAAAAGGCTGCACTTTAATCAATGGTTTTGAATGCAGGCGCACAATCATGAATTTACAAGTTGTTGATACAATGTGTTACATTAATACCATGTTTAAAAAAAAAAAAAAAAAAAAAAAACACATTCATTGTAATATAATCACATGAAATATTCAGCTAAGGCCTGAAGATGCCCAGGTTTGGGCGAAATATAGCCAAAATGAAAAAATATAATTAAAAAAATTTGGTTTTTTAATTATTATAATCCCTATAGACCATGTACTAGAAAATGTTGGAGGAAAAAAATTTAAGCCTTCGATTTCAAAAATTTCGTGACAGAAATCCGTTTCAGACATCAAAGAAATTTTAGTTCCGTGTTGGTCTGTGAATCACTCATACACGCATAACTTTAGCATGTGTATTTAATAATATACCAAATGTTTGACGTATCATTATAATGATTGCGTCGCAAGCATTGCGATGGCCCCTGCGGGTGTTGACACAATGTGATTTCTGCTCTGAATGTCAACGAGAAGAAATTTAATAAAGCGCGGGTAAACGGCGGGAGTAACTATGACTCTCTTAAGGAGACTTTAGTAGCAGTCCCTCTCGGGATCACTTAACTGATTGATCACCCTGAAACACCCACATCCAACATACGTACATGGAAATCATTCCTGTGGAACAATTACTTGCTCCTTGCAAGGAAGGCGTTCCACACCAAAATTTCTCGTAGCGCCATTTTGCTTTTGGCCCCATCCACCCACGCGTAGATGCGCTCCGCGTCATCTTGAAGTTTCAGAGCGTATTGCCTGCAAGGAAGGCGCTACGAGTAGGGTGTCGTGGTTTTCGTTTGGGTAGAGAATGCGGCCTGCCCGCAAGGGTGGCGTAGTAGTCTCGGAAATTATATAGCTACTTAGTCCTTAACAAGGGAACACATAAAGCGTCTCAGACCGCTGGTTCGGTCCTTCAGCTGGTGTTCCTAGCCTTTGCTCACCTCCACGTTGTGAGAGTAGGTAACACTAATTCATTTAGTGGCAAACGAGCAAGGTAAAAACGGGCGTACATCACTGGACGATGTGCCGGGAGGCTGCAGCCCAGCCATGTACTTATCCCCGACTCCTGATTGGAGTCTGGCACGGGGCGTATACAAACTAGTTCGGGGGAGTTTCGGGCATTGCAGAGCTACTACCCCTGCAGCATCAGCCCTTAGTATCCAGTCCGAAGAATATGAAAAATAATAATTCGAGACCAGGTGGTCTCCGTCAGCGTGGGGTCTCGCCCCCTCGGATCGCTGACCTGGATACACCCGAACCTAGCCGGTCGCTGAGTGTCGACCCGCTACTGCCTTTTGTATGCGCCATTTGTCGTAATCCGACAAGGCGCTTTTCTAGTAGGATCGGTTTAAACAACCATAACCTGACCCATCCCGAATTATAAGCAGCCCCAGTGGCAGCACGTCCACCGGTATTACCCTTTACTTGCCCTGATTGCCAGCGTCCTTTCTCCACCAAATCAGGCTTTGGAGTTCATAGGAGAAGTGCTCACCTTGAGCAAGTTAATAAGCAACTCCAAGTGCCGAGGAACAGGCGGAACGCGGACGAGGAGCTTCGGCTAATAGCTCGAACAGAGGCCGAAGCAATCGCGAATGGCACGCAAGTAGAGGTCGAGGGTACTTGGTTGAAGAAGCCGGTTAAATATATGAATCAACACCTCTTGCAATTTTACGGCGATAGGACTCTCTCAAATACTTGAGGAAGACCGCTGCGTATAGGGAACACGTGCGGATAGCCGTGGCTTCCCTCGATGAGGCAAAGGCTGGCGTAGACACCACCCCGGAGGATCAACCCCTTGGGCCTGATCCACATACGCTAGACAGGCAATCGTTCTGAGTTAAAGGCAGTTAGTATTGGTGATGGCCAGTATTTCCTTATCAACATTTGTGGAGCAGATGCTGTTTTCCAATTAATTGCTTCAAGGTATTTTATCAACCTTCAATACAAGACATTTATTGATTCAAGGCCACCAGAATGTATTCTTTCCCAATTAATTAAGCGGCTAACTACTAAAGAAGTGTGTCAAGGGGCAAAGGGCTGCACTTTAATCAATGGTTTTGAATGCAGGCGCACAATCATGAATTTACAAGTTGTTGATACAATGTGTTACATTAATACCATGCTAAAAGTATTGTTGTTGGAGTAACCATTGAACAATGAGTGAAATAGTTACTCAAAGTTTAAAAAAAAACAAAAAACATTCATTGTAACATAATCGTCACATGAAATATTCAGCTAAGGCCTGAAGAGCCCAGGTTTGGGCGAAATATAGCCAAAATGAAAAAATATAATTAAAAAAAATTGGTTTTTTAATTATTATAATCACTATAGATCATGTACTAGAAGAATGTTGTTAAAAGAGATTCCGAGCCCTACCGAAACATTCCGCTGTACGAGTACATCTAATACACGTGTGCTTTCTAGAACGAAAATTCGACATAAACAGTGTCTCTGTACCACTAGGAAACCTTAACGTGAATTAGTGATCTACTTCTCTCTTAAAAGCCACCAGTGCAATAAAGGTAACCAATCTATAGACTCGACAGAAACTTACAAAGAAGTTTCGACAAACCATATTTTTATGGATGTTTTAGAAGAAAACGAGGAAAAAATATCACAATTGATAAGTTGAAAGATAAACCAACACAATTTACTCTCGCGGAAAAATATTTTGACTGAGAGGAGATGTTGGTTTTCTTCCTCCACCATACCAGCTTCATCTGGCCACTTTGTATTATACTGTTTAAGAGCTCAGGTTTCTGAGAAATGTATGATGACACCGTTGCACGACTGAATGACCCTTTAATGTTACGAGCGTACCAGTTAAACTATTATTAATGTAAAATATGTAATATTAAACTATTAAGTATGTGAAATATGTAGCCTAGCATTAGTAGACTTACTATGTTAACACACTGAAGATGATGTCGAAACGCGTCTGTGTAAAATTATAAAATTGTGGTGACAATATTGTTGTGTTTCTCTCTCTATTAACCTCTTCAGTCATAATTATAAAGTGGTACCACAAAATCTCAGTAAAAACAACCAATTATTTGTTAAACTATTATCTTCACAAACCGTTGTAGTAGTAGTACCGTTGAAAGTAATAAAATGACCACAGATGA
The DNA here is from genome assembly GCA_001010745.2 of Gerris buenoi. Classification (NCBI taxonomy): domain Eukaryota; kingdom Metazoa; phylum Arthropoda; class Insecta; order Hemiptera; family Gerridae; genus Gerris; species Gerris buenoi. Next base: position 180,418 of record KZ651761.1, read on the forward strand.
CTGTAATAATAATAATTTGTAATAATGAAGAGATAATTCCTCAACAACCATCAATAAACATTGATCAGTTTAAGGAGGAAATAGTCTTATTGACATAACATCTGCAAATCAAAATTGAATGGCTCGTCATATTTATGAAAAGCTGGATTTAATGCAACAACTGCACTTTTATTTACATAACTGAGAAAGATGTTGGAGAGGAATGTAAAGAGAAATTTCTGGATTTATTTAGAAGTCAACATGGACCAGTATAGGCTCTTGAACAGCCATAAACAAGACTTGATGGAGCAGTATGAAGACGAATACTATATTGCGGCAGCTGATAGATCAATAGATTTTATGATAATAATATGTTTAAATTTGAAGTTGGTGAGGCAAACGATGATGTTTTAAGTGCCATAAGGAAGCTAGTGACAGAAAATCCAGATTTTACAAAATTTGAAATTATGATGGGAATTTTGTTCTGGCTGCCTGCCCTCCCCTCATGAGAAGAGCTGACGAAGTAAATCATTCTAGCCATGTATGCTTTCTGGACAGTTCCGGGAATGTGGATCGGTTCAACTGTCGTATATTCCTGCTAATGACTGATTCTTGTGTATCTTGTGTACCCACATGTGTACCCAAGAAAGGGTTACCGCTCGGTATAATTATATCTTCTTCTGAGAGTGAGAAAACTATTACAGCTGGATTGCAAGTGCTAAAACAAGTTTTACCACAAAATTTATTTTGAGGAAAACATTTTCCAGCCATGTTTCTAACTGACAACAGCTTAGCTGAGCAAAATGCAGTAACTACAGTTTTCCCTCAATCAACTATTTGGCTCTGCTCATATCATGCGCTGCAAGCTGTATGGCCCTCTCAGCTTGGTCTTTATGTTCGGCCTCTTTATGTTGGCCTTATGCTCCATTTTCTAACGAAAATGGAAAAACTTAAACAAAAATTGTGTTAACCCTCGTTAACCATCGTTTCTCATATGAACAATATGAAGCAATGTTGCAATGAAGAAAAAAGTAGGAGGAAGTCAGAGCGCAGTTTAAGATCCTCAGCATTGACTTGGACAAAGATCAGGAACAGGTAATGAGGACTACAATATTGCCTAAATTGAGGGATGACCCAATTAGAGAGACTACTGGGCGATGACCTCATTTTACTTTTTGGGAACAAACTGTGCCAAATGTATCACAGCGAAGACCAAGAAGGTTCCATTAGGAGTTCCTTGAGAATTGTGGAAAGGTGTTCCATAAAATGAAGCGTTTAGACACCAGTGAAAAGCCAATGGAAAATCTGCTGATATCTTTGATCCAGGAAAATATGATCTTTTTGTAACAGCGATAAAGAATAACATAATTGTGATTCTTACAAGAATCACAAGTTTTAGACCATCATTTCTAACCATCTTATTCTATCTACAAATTTTTAACACAATTTACCATATTCAGCATATTTCTTGCAGCCAAATTCAATTTCTTTTATTTTATGCAATTTAAGCTTTATGGGGTTGGTTCTTCTCCCCAGTTAATAAAGAACTAGCTATTTACTTACATGTTTTTTATTCTAAAATATATGTTCAATTTTTTTTAAAATCAGTTTCTCAATCATAAAATCCACCAAACTACCAACTGAGCTGGGTATATTTATAAATAATGTGCTTGTCACATTGGACAGAAATATTTGTAAAATTGTTATCTGTAGTTATGTTTATTGGAAAGCGAGGCTTAGCTTTCAGAGGCCCCTTCGGCAAAATATGTGAGTCCAACAATGGCAACTTTTTGTGACAGAGTTGTTATCTGAATATAAACCATTACTAAGGAGACCATGTCTCAAAGATTAAAATAGGCTCAAAAAGATGAAAATCGACTTCAAGCGCACTACTTGTCTAAAGAGTACCAAAATTAATTTATTTAAACTTGTGCTGCAAGAGTTAGACAAAAAGTCCGAACCCCAGATGCTTGCCACACAGAGCAAACAAATTTGTGTTAATATAAGTTTTAGATTGCGAGTCGGAATTCAAAGTATTGGAGAACAAATCTATATAGAGCCCTGCGCCCTGCATGGTGTTGATCACTTACATAATTTTTTTTAGAAAACATAAATTGCAAAGAACAACGCTAAAGCACACTGATATTGCTCAGTAGAAAAGGATATTGGATATATAATAAAGAATTTATTACCACAATCAATCGGCTGAGGAGCAACCACGGAATCTGCCCCAAATATTTACATAAGATCAAAAGGGCAGAGACCAATCAGTGTCAAACATGTAACGAGTTGGGAGACCTGGAACACATCATTATGAAGTGTAAAAAGTTTGAAGAAAATAGAAAACTACTTTTCGACAACTTACCCAAAAGCATAGCGAGACCCGTAGACTACAAGTCTCTCCTCAGGAGCAAAAATTTAAAAGNCCTGAAAGGACACACCAAGGCACATCTGGACATCGGTCAGAAGAAGAAGCCAGAACCCTGCCTGAAAGGACACACCAAGGCACATCTGGACATCGGTCAGAAGAAGAAGCCAGAACCCTGCCTGAAAGGACACACCAAGGCACATCTGGACATCGGTCAGAAGAAGAAGCCAGAACCCTGCCTGAAAGGACACACCAAGGCACATCTGGACATCGGTCAGAAGAAGAAGCCAGAACCCTGCCTGAAAGGACACACCAAGGCACATCTGGACATCGGTCAGAAGAAGAAGCCAGAACCCTGCCTGAAAGGACACACCAAGGCACATCTGGACATCGGTCAGAAGAAGAAGCCAGAACCCTGCCTGAAAGGACACACCAAGGCACATCTGGACATCGGTCAGAAGAAGAAGCCAGAACCCTGCCTGAAAGGACACACCAAGGCACATCTGGACATCGGTCAGAAGAAGAAGCCAGAACCCTGCCTGAAAGGACACACCAAGGCACATCTGGACATCGGTCAGAAGAAGAAGCCAGAACCCTGCCTGAAAGGACACACCAAGGCACATCTGGACATCGGTCAGAAGAAGAAGCCAGAACCCTGCCTGAAAGGACACACCAAGGCACATCTGGACATCGGTCAGAAGAAGAAGCCAGAACCCTGCCTGAAAGGACACACCAAGGCACATCTGGACATCGGTCAGAAGAAGAAGCCAGAACCCTGCCTGAAAGGACACACCAAGGCACATCTGGACATCGGTCAGAAGAAGAAGCCAGAACCCTGCCTGAAAGGACACACCAAGGCACATCTGGACATCGGTCAGAAGAAGAAGCCAGAACCCTGCCTGAAAGGACACACCAAGGCACATCTGGACATCGGTCAGAAGAAGAAGCCAGAACCCTGCCTGAAAGGACACACCAAGGCACATCTGGACATCGGTCAGAAGAAGAAGCCAGAACCCTGCCTGAAAGGACACACCAAGGCACATCTGGACATCGGTCAGAAGAAGAAGCCAGAACCCTGCCTGAAAGGACAAGCCTTCAGTGGTAACCTTCTTAAAATCACCCTGTGAACTTTTCTCTTCCTCAACACCTTTTATATTTTTAGACCTATTCTTTTTCTTAACATCCTAAATTTCATACTATTTTTGCTTCCTTTCTCCCTTTTATTTTATTTTATTTCTTTAAGCCTTTTGGTATATTTTTTATACTTTCACGTTCATTGTATACTTACACTTACCATTTATTATTTAATTTGTTGCATCTATTTGTGCTAACATGGTTAGTGTACGTAGAAAGGATACCGAACTTTTTGTTCGAAAGAGTATGATACTCTCAACATTGTCTAGGGCAGAAAAGTTTGCTTCTGAAATTAATGTAGAGTTTCAAGCCGCGCAAGTACAGTGTAGGCTAGAAGCTGTAAAACCACTACACTCTGAATATATTTCCATTATTACCCAAATCCAATTAAATGCACCTGAGTCATTTGATTCCGAAGACCCTGAATTGAATGCTGAAATGGAAGATTTCGAAACCCGATATTTTTCCTTGATTTCGAAATTGACTCAAATAACCAAAGCTTCCAGTAGATCTTCGTCTCCTTTATTAGACACTTCTTCCCAAAATTGTAATTCTTCCAGTAATGTTCAAGTCCGCTTACCCCAAATTCAATTGCCTAAATTTAAAGGAGACTTTCGACTGTGGATAAATTTTAAAGATAAATTTAACAGTCTTATCCATACCAATCCATCGCTTCATGACGTTCAACGTCTTCATTATCTTAAATCATGTTTAGAGTCCCCTGCCTCTGATTTAATATCCAGTTTAGAAACCACTGATTCCAATTACACTGTAGCATGGAATTTAATAAAATCCAGATACGACAACGAGAGGTTGATTGCTAACTCTCACGTTATCAGTATCCTAAATATTCCTAAACAGAAATCCGATTCTTTACAAAACCTTAAGGATCTTACGTATGACTTCTTTAAACATGTGAATGCCTTGAAGGCATTAGGAGAAGAAGTATATCGTTCATCCTTTTTATTGCTGCCAATAATTACATCAAAAATGGATGTCGAAGT
>KZ651761.1:195141-216593 GCA_001010745.2 Gerris buenoi
GGTTCTGCGAACCCGACACATTTACATTCATTAGAAATAGCACAGAAAGCCGTAATTAAAACTATTCTTAAAAAACCTAGACTATATTCTACTGAGCAGCTTTTTAAAGATTTTCCTGTTCTTACTGTTAAACAATTATTTAAGAAACAAATTTTACTAAAATATTTTTTTGAAAAAAAAGATTACATTAATCATGATCAGAACACAAGAAATAAAATCAATAGAAATGTCAAAACAATTAAATGTAGAACGTCTCTGATGCAGCGTCATGCTGTTGCAAGAGCACCTATTTTGTTTAATGAATTACCTGCTCATGTAAAAAATAACTTATATTTTAAGACTTATAAAAAGGAAGTAATGTTATGGTTAAACCCTCCTCCCACAAATATAAATAAACATAATAATAATGAGAATAATAGAATAAATAACAAAAATAATAAAAATTGAAATTTTATGTTTACTTATTTATTCGATTTTTTAAATGTTATATTTATTAATTTGTCTTGTATTATTATATAAAATATTTTATATATACATTTGAAAATTTGATAAATTAAATTTATTACTTGAAATTTTCATCAAATTATAAAACATTTATACTAGATTCTATGTTTACTTATTTATTCGATTTTTTAAGTGTTATATTTATTAATTTGTTTTGTATTAGTAAATAAAATATTTTTTATATGTATATTTGAAAATTAGATTTATTAAATTTATTACTTGAAATATTCATCAAATTATAAAGCATTTATAACTAAAACTATTTGTATGTAATAAGAAAATATTTTCATGTAAATTAAGAACTTATAAAAGTAATGATGACTCAATAGCCGCTCAAGTTAAGAGCTAAAGCTTTTGCGGCTATTAAAAAAAATAAATTTAAATGAAAAACATATTGTAATTATTTAAAATAGTATGTAACTTAAATGAAAATGTAATATTCTTGTAATTTTTTAAAAATAAATAAAAAAAAATATTAATAATCGATTATAGTCGAGTCTTTACAAAATAAAATATATTTTAGATAAACTTAGATTCATTCGATGCTGTAAACGAATTGGTTTTCAATCCGGATAATAAAATTAGGAGATTGGTCTGTCCTATCGACGGATGACTTGAGAACAGATATTATAAGAAGGGGCACAGACGAGAAAGACTTAAACGCATATAAGCTTATCACAGGCTTTAATACTTAGTGGAAATTAAACCCATAAGTGGCTGATCAAGAAAGCTCTGGGTTCCATTAAGAAACGTGGAAAACTTTAGGAGCCAGACTTCTTTGTAAAAAAACCATCGATGTTGTCACCATGAAGTTATGAGGAAGTAATGGAGAGAAATTTTGTATCGACTTCTAGAGGTAACCCCTTTCTTACCCAAGCAAAACCTCCCTTTTCGTGGTCATTGAGAACACAGAAAAAAAAACGAGGCAATTCCTTAGAACTTGTAACCTCCTCAAATTATGATCCTGTTTTAAAAGAGCACAACATTCGGCTTCAGCAGCCCTTGCAAGCAGGTAAGATTCCTGTCTCTTACTTGTCGCTTGAAGAGCAGAATTAATTTATTTCCCTCTTACGAACTAGCGTAAAAGATGAAATCATCTCAGAAATAAAGAAATCCATGTACTAAGACATTATGTGTGATAGTACACCTAACATATCTCACACTGACCAGATGTGTGAAGTTATAAGATCGAAAATGGGAAAGTAGAAGTTAAGGAATCAATTTTTAGTTTTTACTAAATAAAGAATGAATAAAAATACACACGTGTATCCAAAGTAATTCCAGTACCAGATTAGTTCTCAATATAACCTCTTTAACTGGTTTTCAAATGTTATCATAAAGCTGTACTGACTGATAAGTGAATAATACACGTGCATGAGAAAAAAAAAAAAAATTAATTATAATTATAAAAAGTATAGCATGCTGTGTTTATTATTGTATTTCACGGTAAAATATTTTATAAAAACCAATTTAATAAGCATTACCTAGATTCTAGATAATGATTTGTATAGAGATTAGTTTTATTGCGGAATGGCAACAACACTGCATTGTGTGATATAACCTGAAAAAGATTAGAGAGACTGTTATTATTATTAGGGAGACTGTTGTACCAAGACCATGCAGTACCTTGGGCCAGGTCGCGTACCTGGATTGTGGTGCCACCTACCTGGCTCTCGGTGAACCCCGTCCTAATCTAAGTCAGTCGCCCTTCGAGTTATAACGGCGTCTGTTGTGATTTACAGTTTAGTGATAAAAAATTGTTTTCAGGTAGTAAAATTAAATGTTTTGAATAACAGTAAGTAGTTTTGCATAGGCTATGTTTGTGAAAAACCTTGGGCCGGTGGCTCGTGGTACAAGATGTTGAAACATTTTTTTTTTTTTTGTTCCAGGCATTCAGGCTATTCTCAAGCATCCTAGAAGGTATAAAAAGAAAGCCAGTAGATGAAGGATCGCTAAAACAGACAAGCGAGGCTGTGAGTACAAGATAAGATCCAGAAAAAAATGACTTCCCGAGAAGCAGAAAAAGTATTTAATATAAGCAGGTCTACACTAGGTTTTTACCGTAGTTTAAAAATGCAGACAATTTGGATTACCAGTATTCCCCCAATTATGCAGTAAAACAAGTATTTTCTAATGAAGAGGAGTTAAGTCTTGTTAACCCTTGTTCACACGATGTATCTTTTAAGATACATTTCACTCTTGCATAGAAAAGTGCCTATTGGTAATAGCGAGAGTATTATGTTGTTGGTGGTCTAGGCTGTGCTGAACTCTAGTGGTGAGAACAAGGAACTAATATTAGTTAATGGCTTATCAGTTTCATACTAGTCATCAAGGGAGGTACCTCTATTTTTTTTTTTTTNGAGCCAGACTTCTTTGTAAAAAAACCATCGATGTTGTCACCATGAAGTTATGAGGAAGTAATGGAGAGAAATTTTGTATCGACTTCTAGAGGTAACCCCTTTCTTACCCAAGCAAAACCTCCCTTTTCGTGGTCATTGAGAACACAGAAAAAAAAACGAGGCAATTCCTTAGAACTTGTAACCTCCTCAAATTATGATCCTGTTTTAAAAGAGCACAACATTCGGCTTCAGCAGCCCTTGCAAGCAGGTAAGATTCCTGTCTCTTACTTGTCGCTTGAAGAGCAGAATTAATTTATTTCCCTCTTACGAACTAGCGTAAAAGATGAAATCATCTCAGAAATAAAGAAATCCATGTACTAAGACATTATGTGTGATAGTACACCTAACATATCTCACACTGACCAGATGTGTGAAGTTATAAGATCGAAAATGGGAAAGTAGAAGTTAAGGAATCAATTTTTAGTTTTTACTAAATAAAGAATGAATAAAAATACACACGTGTATCCAAAGTAATTCCAGTACCAGATTAGTTCTCAATATAACCTCTTTAACTGGTTTTCAAATGTTATCATAAAGCTGTACTGACTGATAAGTGAATAATACACGTGCATGAGAAAAAATAATTTTACAAAAAAAAAAAAAATTAATTATAATTATAAAAAGTATAGCATGCTGTGTTTATTATTGTATTTCACGGTAAAATATTTTATAAAAACCAATTTAATAAGCATTACCTAGATTCTAGATAATGATTTGTATAGAGATTAGTTTTATTGCGGAATGGCAACAACACTGCATTGTGTGATATAACCTGAAAAAGATTAGAGAGACTGTTATTATTATTAGGGAGACTGTTGTACCAAGACCATGCAGTACCTTGGGCCAGGTCGCGTACCTGGATTGTGGTGCCACCTACCTGGCTCTCGGTGAACCCCGTCCTAATCTAAGTCAGTCGCCCTTCGAAAAGATACAGGGGAATAATTATAGTATACATTGTTAGTATTTGAAAAGATACATTGACTCGATCATTTACAATCAATATTTTATATTATAAGATATTTGATACATTGGCACTATAAAGATTGTTAGAGGGATTATTGTAATTGGGATCTTTACTTATTGTCTCGTTAAAATTGCTTTATAATTTCAATTCGTAACTTTATTAGCTGCTAACTTCTTTTATCTTTATTATTATATTTTTTTTAGATGGCTACAAGAAAGTCTTTGATTTTTAATCGTAGGACTTTAAGAATTATGGCAATGCTCGCTTTCAGATTCTGATAATGAATGTTTAGAAGTAGAAGACGAGGCTGTGAATAATATAAAAGAAAATATTGTTAGTCCATTTGACAATAATTTGGAAACATTACATGATTCTGCTGATATATTGGATAGTTAAATTGTATCAGGTCCTTCAGAAATTGAAAATCGGTCCTTCAGCTGGTGTTCCTAGCCTTTGCTCACCTCCGCGTGGTGAGAGGCGGTAACACTATTTTGGTAGTGGCTAACGAGCAAGGTGAAAATGCGCGTCCACCGATGGATTACGTCCCGGGAGGCTGCAGCCCAGCCATGCGCTTATCCCCGCCTCCTGATTGAAGTCCGGCATGGGGCGACCTTCATTTGGGGAAGCTTCGGGCGTTGCAGGGCTACTACCCCCGCAGCATCAGCCCCAGTATCCAGTCCGAAGAATAATAAAAATATTCCGAGACCATGTGGTCTCCGTCAGCGTGGGGTTTTGCCCAATCGGATCGCTGACCTGAATACCTCCGAACCTAGCCGATCGCTGAGTGTCAACCCGCTACCTTTTGTGTGCGCTATCTGTCAACCACTGAAGCGCTTTAAGACCACAATCGGTTCAAACAACCACAACCGGACACATCCCGAGTTGCGTACAGCTCCAGCAGCAGCCCCTCCACCAGTAAACTAGTTTACTTGCCCCCGATTGCCAGCATCCTTTCTCCACCAAATCAGGTCTTGGAGTCCACAGGCGAAATGCTCACCTTGAGCAAGTTAACAAGCAACTCCAGGTGCCGAGAAACAGGCGGAACGCAGACAACGAGCTTCCGCTGATAGCTCGAACAGGGGCCGAAGGAATTGTGAATGGTACGCAAGTGGAGGGCGAGAGAATTTGGCAGAGGAAACCTGTTAATAAATTCATGAACCAGCACCTGCTACAATTCTATGGCGATAGGACAATCGACTCCTAAATACTTGAGGAAGAGCGTCACATAAAAGGACCACTCAGGATGAAGAAGAAGATCCCAATCAGAATCTGTGACTTCTCCCACAGTCACAACTACTCCACCATCTGTATCATCCACCGGAGCAGCGTCCAACACCCGTTACTATCGAGTCACCAGAAGAGGAAAAATCACTTTTTGATTCGTTGATTCCGACTGGAAAAGAATTTAATGAGGATTAAAACTTGGACTTGACACATGAGAAGTGAAGTCCTTGTCATATGAATAGAACGTCAAAATCGAACTCGCATTATATCCATGACATTTTCTTCTCAAACTTCTCATCCAATGTTTTCTCCGAGCTTCCACCAATTTAAGGTCAATTCAATCCCACCAAATTACCTCAACAAAACCTCCGGCCAACTTCATCTATTCAGTATACTGTAATAGACCCCAACTTTTTCTCGAGGTCTTCTACTTCTTATGTGCCATCTTCTTCTACCACTATCGATTTCTACCTATCGCAGGAACCTCTTTGCCACTATTATCCTTAACTACACATGTAAGAATAATAATAAATCAGTACACATACACAGTTCTCAGACACTAAACGTTTATTCACTCATATTTACATTACACTTTATAATCTCTGTAACTTAAAATTTAAGAGTTCAAGGGGACGCTACTCAAGTACACTCTATCTATGAACAAAGAAACATGGCTCTCACTTCCACGCTCACTCATAAACAGTGCTGCCACTGATAAAAATCTAAATGCAGATCTAACACACACGATCCAAAAGTTTTCGAAAATCCCAAATATGTATATAATTGGACGTAGTAGTGTTTACGACTGTGCTTTGTAAATAAAAGATATAATAAAAAGAAATAAATCTGTCTATCATTTTTTCCCTTCTCAAATAATCCATTTGAAATGGTAATCAAACTATAATTTAATGACTGTACTATTAGGAGAGCCCAGGGGCGGATGCAATGCGGGACAAATTATTATTAGTTGTGTAGAAATATTTTTATATTAAAATGGCCGTGCGGGGACAAATGCAACATAACATTGGGGTATATTTGCACCGTGCTGCAACTGTCCCCTATTTATAGGTAATGGGTAAGTATTTAATTTTTTATTATTTAATTTTAGTATGGCGAGAACCAGGATAAGGAAGACTGAGAGAGGATTTATATATCCTACAAAAGGCTAGCGAAGAGCAAGAATTTTTTAATACGTCGTACCGAAGTGTCGCCCGGCAGTATGGATTGGAACACACCACTTTAATGTGATTCTACAAAAAAAACTAGTCAGCCTTGTGCGGGTAGAATCCTCACACGATAATCTTCACACCTAGCCAAGAAAATCAGTAAGTAGAATTCATAAAACAAACATCACTGATGTTCCACGGGCTTATTAGCGCCCGGGACCTAGCTTACGACTGCGCCAAAAAATTTGATATTAAGATCCCAAACAATTGGGAAGTAAACGGTGAAGCCAGTAGAGACTAGTATCCAAATTTTATGAAGCAAAATGGTCAGGCAATATCACTGAGAAAACCGGAAGCTACCAGTTTAAGTCGAGCTATTTCCTTCAACAAACATAATGTTGTGTGACGTGTGTAATGATGTGTTTTTTCAAATTAGACCCTTGTTATGGGAAAATACAAATTTGAAGCTCAAAACATTTACAATTGTGACGAAACGGAAGTAACCACCGTCCAGGTTCCTGGAAAAGTATTGGCTAAAACAGGTTGGTGCAATAACTTCTTCTAAAAGAGGGATATTGGTTACTGTTTGTTTGGCCTTTAATGCTAATGGGCATGCAATCTCTCCCTTATTTATGTTTTCCTAAGAAAACGAAATTTAGAAGTATATTCTATTACGGACCCACCGGATGCTTGTCCTTAAGAAATACATCTGGTTGGACGCAAGGCGAAGAATTTTTACAGTTGAAAATCCTGTCTTACTGATTCTTGACAATTACAAATCTCATAGATATCTGCCGGTTATTGACTACTGCCGCGAGAACTCCACTTTATTATCAATGCCTCCTTACATGCGTCACACAAACTATAACTTTTAGACGTTAGTGTTTTTGGACCATTTAAGAGTGGTATGGTCAAGGAATGAATGAGGACTTACCCGGGACAAAGAATGACAGTCCATCATATCCCTTTACTAGAGAAAGGTGCCCTTTAAAAAAAGGTCCCAAAAATATAACTTCAGGTTTCCGGGCTACAGGGATTTTCCCATATGATCGACAATTGTTTTTCCGAATAAATAGTTGTATCTTTCATAAGTAGTTTTTTAACTATTTCTATTTAACTAGTCATTGAGTTACTAGTCTGACTAAATTTAAAGTAATTTTCCTTAGTGTTTTTCATTTTTATTAACTATTTTATAAACTATACCGGAGGTTTAATTTTTTAATCCATTATTCTTTTAAGATTAAATTGTCTCTATACAATTGCCGTTCTATACAATAATCTTTATCTATATGTTTTTAAATTTTTGTTTTTTTAGTTTCTCATTTGAATAGATGAACAAAATTTTAATGTTTATTTTTTTGTTATATTATTTTATGAAGACTAAATTGTCTAGTTGTATGTTTTAAACTTTAATTGTAAATTCTAAGAATTGTTTCTTTTATATTTAATTTCTCCTAAAAATAATTTATTGATTTGTATTTAAACATTGGATAATAAATGTCTGTCTAATTTGTATTTTTTCATACCTTTAACTAATACAAAAAAGGCCATTTAAATTTAGTGCAATCGTCCCTACATGATTGAAGGATCTTTTGCACCTGTACCCACACTATAAGTGCGGTTACAAAAATGTTAGATTACTTCTTCTTAATTAATAAATAAATTAAAATAATTAGAAAAATAAAAAATACCTTAAGGTTACATTTTAAACTACCAAAAATATCATTTTTATTTTAAAAATTTTCGGAAAAAAATCAAATTTGGAAAATAACTTGCTTCTAAAATTTCCCAAATTTAAATTGTGATGAAAGTATACGCTTGTTGGCAGGAATAGTTTGAAAAAATTTTTACCAGAAAAGACTATTCGATTTGGATTTAAGATATGGATCCTTAACTCTAGGGATGGATATCTTCCCAATTTTGATTTATATCACGGTAAAAATATCAGAGTAAAGGAGGGTAAAGCCTCATCTTCATTTACAAAGCTTGATGAATTACCTGATGAAAATAAGAATCTTAATATTATCTTTTTAAATTTATTTTGGTATTTAAAAGTTATTGGTATTACGGCAGAAGTTAGAGGGAAAATAGATTGCCAAAAACTAAGAACATGAAAGTGGTCATGAAAGAAGAGGGGGAAGGGGAAGTCATATTGGGCTCCAAAATCTCATTTTTCGAAGATGCCCAAGGAACATTAAAATATATGATCCAAAAAAGGCATTCTGTTTTCTCACTGGAAAGATAAAGGCGTTGTCACAGCTTAATCAACAAAATTTGGAGTTGAGCCAATGTCTCAAGTAAAACGCCAAGGAACTAAATAAAAATCTTAGTTGCTCGTCCTGCACTAATTGGTCATTATAACAAGCATACGGGAGGAAGAGATCTCATGGATAATATCATATCTAATTATAAAATAAACAAAAAAAAAATGTGGTGAACAATATTTACATGTTTACTTGCCGTTTGCGTGCCGAACGCTTGGATACTATATAAAAAAAAGGAAACCAATGTCCCAGCTGGATTTTAGACGAGAAATAGTAAGAACTTATTTAAATGACCCTCGTCTGTGAGAATTCCTGTGAGCATTCGTTTAGCTAAGATGACTTCATATTTTCTATGTCAAATAAAAAAGAAGAAAAAAAGTGAAGACAATGGACAGGTGAGCATCGCACATTCGAACTATGAACACTAAATGTGATGTAGGATTATGTATAGAATGTTTTTTACCCTATCACAGTCAGTTAATTTTGCCCATGTGTAATAATAGACGTTTTGATTCCTGGGTATGTGTGTACGTGCGTGTTTGGGTGTGTGTATGTGGGGTTGAGAGAGGAGAGGGGAGGTTAGCGATGCTAGCGCCTCCACTATGATCTCTCGTCCGTGAGTCAGTCGGTCAAGTAGCTATCTAGCCATCCAAGCTTTTTATTACTACGCGACTCCCGCCCCCCTGCCTACTCCAGATTAATAATTCTTGTAAACCTGTTCAAATAATGTTATAAATATAATTCTAGCAAGTACTAGTGGTGACCCTTTTTATTGACTATCCGATCCTTAACATTTTGGTGACCCCAACGTGATTCACCCCTTCATTGAATTGAAAATTTTATCTCGTAACTTTACACGCTAGTGAATGTGTTATTGAAGACCCTATAAAAGTGAATTAAACTATAATATTATAACTAAATTAAATTTACAACTTTGAGTTTCCAGTTTCCAGTGGATAAATCGAACGTTAAAACTATCTAGTATTCTGCGGGAGTGTTAAATAAGGTATGATTTTATCTTTTTTATTTATGTGATAAATGAATAAAGCATTCATTTCTTATGACATTAGTAAAACTAGCCCAAACTCAAGGTTTTAATGAAGGCCTTGAGCAGTTAAGGACAAATGGCACTGTTAAATCCTCGAGTAAGCTAAAGAGTTTGTGTCCGTTTATTGACGATTCGGGGGTTTTGAGGGTGGGCGGGAGACTCTCTTACACCTCATTGAACTTTTCCCAAAAACATCCCGTGCTTCTTCCTGCCAAGCATGCTCTAACCGAATTAATAGCCAGAGATTATCATATAAGGAACCTTCATGCTAGACCACAACTCATTCTTGCATCAATAAGACAAGTGTTTTGGCCCTTACATGGCAAGGTACTTGTTAAGAAGATTGTCAGGGGCTGTGTGGTCTGCTGCAAGACTAAGCCTACACCCTGTCAACAGCTTATGGGAAATCTTCCTTCCGCTCGTCTTACCCCTCAGCCTCCCTTTCATTCCTCTGGAGTAGACTTCTTTGGCCCTATTACTGTCAAACGAGTACTACAACGGAGCAAATCTTCTTTTAAAGCCTATGGTGCTCTATTTGTGTGCTTAGCAACATGAGCAATCCACTTGGACTCGTCTCCAGTCTTTCCACGGCAGATTTCATTGCTGCTCTCAAAAGATTCTCTGGTAGGAGGGGCATACCCTCAAATCTATATTGCGACAATGCAACTACCTTCGTAGGAACAAAAAATGAACTAGCCGCCCTCCATAAAATATTATTATCAGATGAATCTGTTAGAGGCAACTTAAAATGCTTAGCCATAAGATTCCACTTCATTCCTCCTAGAAGCCCTAATTTCGGAGGTCTCTGGGTGGCAGGAGTTAAAACCGTAAAATCTCATTTAAATAAGGTTTTAAGATCCGCTCTTCTAAACTTCTAAGAACTAAACACATTATTTATAGAGGTTGAGGCATGCGTTTATTCGAGGCCTATCTCACAATTGTCTGAAGATCCCAATGTTTTATCACCGCTTACGCCTGGTCATTTTTTAATCTGTCAACCACTTAACTCTGTACCAGACCCTGATGTCCAGGACTTAAAAATGAACCGACTCTCCAGATGGCAGTTGGTCCAGCGCCTGAAACTAGACGGTGAGTCAATATAAAACTCAGATCTAAGTACACTCTGTAAGGTTATAGTGCGCGACCTTGCACAGGAAGTCACCACAGATAAAGTAATTCACTATAGCCTTTTGAAAGAGTGGTCTAAACACTGCTCCTTTCTTCTCCACGCAAAAGTTATCCTAAGGACGTTTTCTTCCGTTTAACCGAAAAAGAAAGGAGAGGGCACGACAAGACTAGTTTCCAAAATATTTTTTTCTAAAGGAAGTAACCGGCTGCTTGTTCAACTCATTGAGGTAGTGGGGAAAACAAAAATTGCAGGGGGATGGCCTGTTGACACAGCTTCGTATTTCTGGTGAAAGATATAGAGAGACTGAACTTAAGCAGTTGATAACTTCGACTTTGAAAACAATATTCTCCAGTAGTACTCCATTGAGAAAGTTCAGGGAAGCTGCAAAATTACATTCTAGTGAGCTAGTATATAAAAATTATAACTTAAAAAGAAATCTTTATATTGATATGTTACTCAAAAAAGCAATATCTTATTTATCAAATCTATTTTGTAAATTTTTCTTTTAACACAGAGACTGGACCCGTAGTTATTAGTAGGCATAAAAAATTCTGCATAGGTATACAAATAAATATAATTCTGTAAAATGTCTGAAGCATGCGCTTGAGGAACAAGGCGTTTCAACGAAGCCCAAACTTAAACTCTGATTGGTAGTCAGTTATTCGAACTAGACTCTGATTGGATTACGTTCCAGTTGATTGGTTTCGGACCAGTCAGAGCAGACACTGTTCTTCATACGAAGAATGCGGGACTTGCATTCACTTATGGATAAAGTGGGCAATATCAGCAATAACATAAATGCAAGTTCAACATCTGCTACCGGGCACCAGTACGACTAGTTTGGCAAAAGCATTGCTGGCAGTTAAAGGCTGTGCGTTTGCTCTTGGCGCCGCAAGAGTAAACATTTTTACAAAATTATTTGTCTGAATTCCGTAATCAACACCTAATGTATAGTGATGGGGCTCCCTCGCCAGTGTATTCTGGTGTTCAAATACTTATTATGTTGATGTTTAGTCTAAGTCTCCAGTACATTCGCCATCATAGATTAGAGAAAATATAATAGTGTAATTGAAGTAATTGAAAAGCAGTTTGTCTCACAACTAGAGTCAAAGATAAGCGGAAAGATGAAATTACGGACATGACATGACTGACACAGTTACTGTCATTTATAAGAGGTATTGATGACAGCTTTTGTGCCAAATACTTCGTGAGTATTTTTCCCAGAGACTTCACCAGTGTTTTTCCCAGTGACTTCACCTATTAACAGTTTGGAAAGGGACTCCCAATATGACAGCGGGGTAGCATCCATCCTCCGAGAACCCGACCCGAACCAGCTTATGAGGTTTTGTAAGTCACCACAGATACAGCAATTCACTATAGCATTTTGAAATATTGGGCTAAAAACATGTCCCGTCTTCTCCACTCAGCTTCCTTTCGTCTCTACTGGGTCGGATAAACTGATCATGAGTTTCCTGGCATATCATGGCTGCCTCCCAACAACCAGGATGTGTACTCAGTGTGGTGAGGAGTGCACATACCGGGAAGATAAGAAAGAGTTCCTGGCACATCATGGCTGCCTTCCAACAACCAGGATGTGTACTCAGTGTGGTGAGGAGTGAAAAATAAAAATTCTCAGCTACACATTGCCACGATGCAGAGCGCTTCAATCGTCTGATTCTGACCTCTGTTCTGCTATCCAGAATGCAGAAGTGATTTCTGCTATTTCGACAATAAGATTAAACGTAGATGAACAATTTAATTTATTGTTTAAAGAATGTATGGAAATAGCTGAGAAAATTGGGACAGAAGTCACACTTCCAAGGATTGTAAAAAGCCGTCAGCAACATCGAGCAAACGTCCCAGCTCAAACTGCAGAAGAATATTTCAGGAGATCAATTTTTATTCCTTGGATTGATTTATATGTAATATGAATGATGATTGATGTTTTATAAGTAATATGAAAGAAAAATTTACTAAACAAAGACAATCTTGACTTGATAAAAGGCTTTATAAGCCTTCTACCTACAGGTAAAAGTCCCACTGAAGAGCAGCGTCTGCAGTTTATTGTACAAATAAAGGAAAAATTAAAAAATCCAAAAAAGCTGGTTCTTTGTTCCTTTAAAGGATAATAGAAAAACCACGTATTCAAAATATTGTAAAAAATGTAATAAGTGAATTATAATTATTCATAAAAATCCAAATAAAATTTTTATATTAATGTTTTAAGTTATTGGTTGATTTTTAAAAAGTGATTACCATTTAAACTAAGTTTGTTTGAGTGTTTTTTCAATATGGAAACTAATGTTTTTTTGAGAATTCAGTGCTGCAATCCATTACAGAAGACAAATCACTGTGTTAGGGACAGGAAAAGACTGAGAAATGTCACTGCATGGATGCAGGAATTGTTTCCACTAATATGCAGTGGCTCAAAGATTTGTGATACTTGTAGGATAGAAATTACTACGTTAAAAAATGCACAGTTCACATGTGATAAAAATGTTGAAGAAGATTCTTCTGACTCAGAGACGCTCTCAGAGAAAGACCCACACTTTACCACAAATTTAGAAGTTGTTCAAGCACTTAATATATCACTTCAAGAGTTAGGCGAATCTCCCATTGATAAAAGAAAAATAAAATCCAAGCAGTGTGCCACATCAAAAGTGAAAAAAAATCCATGTCCATGAAACATAAAATTTTTGTTGCTGCTGAAAGTTCTTCTTCAGAAATTGATAATGATATTGACGAATCAGTTCTTCAAAATCTTAAAAGTAACTTTCTTAGTTGTACGAGTAGAAATAAAAAGCTAATGCTTCTGACATGATTGCCTGACAATTGGAATGTTAGATAGATCATGCGTGAATTTAATGCACCCAACTACATGGTCCGGCAAGCAAAAAGGATACTTAAAGAAAATGGTATTTTGGAAGGACCGAATTCAAAACCAGGGAAAAGCTCAACAGAAACTGTTAAAACTGTACATTCTTTTATGAAAACGATGAAATTAGCAGAGCAATGCCATGTATTAAAGATTGTGTCACGGTTATAGCACCAAATGGAAATAAATCTAAGATTTCAAAAAGACTAATATTATGTAACCTTAGAGAAGCTTACAAACATTTTAAAGATAAGTTTCCTGACATAAAAATAGGTTTACAAAACAAATCTAAGGCCGGGTCAACTAACCGTCGTTCTCGTCCTTTCAAATTATAATATAAATCAAAGAATCACTAATTTACTTTCAATGGAACCCAAAAACAAAATTTAATAATAAGTCTACAGAGATTATGTAACAAATGATAAACTACACGGAATCTAAATACACCACAAAATTATTCTCAGCTGAATCTAACATCAAACTCAATTTTTTTAAAATATTAATACATTTAATTTTTACATGTCATCATGACACCTCTTTGTTTACTTTTTCTAAATATTTTTAACAACAGGTTTCTCACAGAAAAAGCCAAGCCAAAGAAGAACAAGAACGATAGAAAGAAATCAAGAAAGCTAAACGAGAAAGGGATAGGAATTCGAAAAGCGGAGAGAACGAGACATTTCAAACAAAAGAAGACAAAATTCCAAGTTCTTCTGAAACTGTTAAATATCACAAAAGATTCCGACGATGAAAATTTAGAAGAGTAAAAGGCATAAAAGTAAAAGTGATTGAGTTCCTTGTCTTAAAACAGAAATTGTAGCGAGAATAGTATAAAATAGTGTGCTGCGGGCTTAGCAAATGCATTTTAAAGCTGTTCTATTATTTAATATACATATATAATTTATTTGAATACGTAAAATATTGTAATAAATAAGTTGTCTGATCTTATTGGTTGCAGATATGTGATGGCTATGTTGTTAAATTATTTGAGCTCCCTCTCATCTCAACTGGGCCAGATGAACTGTTCATGACTTTCCTGGCTGCTTTCCAACGACTAGGATGTGCACTGAGTGTGGTGAAGAGTGCACATACGGAGAGGATAAGAAGGAGTTTCGGTGTAGGAGAAAGAGGAGGTTAGGTAGGAGTTTCATAACTTGCAATTATGTTTCTCCTATGCGAGCCAATACTTTTTGTTCATCTAAGTTAAGATTTGGGCTAATTCTAGAGTTTATCATGTCATGGATAGTGTTACCCATCCCAAGATATCACGTGATCTAAGTCCATCTAGGGTTGAGTGAACACACCATTACAGACTGGACTCAGTACTGTAGGGAAGTGGTGGAATATGCTGTACAGCGAGATTCCGCTCCTCTTGGTGGCCCTGAAGTGATTGTTGAGATAGATGAAGCCATGTTTGGGAAGCGTAAATATAACCGTGGCCGTGTCTTGGATGGTGTTTGGGCGGAAGGATTGAAAGGGACTCCAAACGCTCGTTTGTGGTTCCGGTTCAATCAAGAAATGCTGATACCCTACTTCAGATAATCAAGGATAAGATCTGACCATTATGTCTGACATGTGGCGGGCCTATAACTGTTTATCTGACGAGGGTATCAACATTTGTCGGTGAATTATTCAGTCAACTTTGTTGATCCAACACTGGGGCACACACGCAAAACAGTGAACGTGTTTGGCGTGAGGTCCATGGCCGCATTCCTCGATACGGCAGATGGATTGATATGGAGGGTTACCTTGGGGAGTTCTACTGGTAAATCAGAACATCCAAGTTACGGCGGTTCCACCAGTTTCTTATACATGCTGGGACCTTATACGTGACAAATGTAGTAAAAAGAACAAGTGAAATCTAGTAGATTTAGTTTGTACTATCGTGAAGTGTGAAAAAGAAGCTGCAGCAGCACCTCTTCACTTGCACAGAAGGAGGTGTTGTTTGAATAGGTTGTTATTAATAGCATATTAACCTGTAAAACACCTATTTTTTTATTTATCACTCCTCAGCATACAAATCGGAGTAGTACCATATTTTTTGAGGTTAGTTTATCTTGTTGGATTGTTTAATGTGGCATTATAATGATTTAACGATATATTTAATAGGAAATTAAAAATTGAAGAGGTTTCAGTTCCAGTTTAATTTATATATACTCCAAAGCATCCACTTTCCCTTACTTGAACGAAAGCTAAAAGCAGGAGCTCTACGTTAAAAACTGCCAGGTTAGCAAAACATTTTCAACAAACAAAGCTGTTCTCAAAAGCTAGCTACACATGCCAGTTACGTGGTAGCTTAAAATATTGCAAAAAGTAACAAAGCATTTTCTGATGGCAAATTCGTAAAAACTTGTATACTCCAAGTATGCGACATTTTGTTTCTTGACAAAACAAAGGATTTTGAGACAGTTAGTTTGTCTCAAAAAACAATTACTTAAGGAATATACATGTTCCGGAGAAAGTCAATATAAAACTCAGATCTAAGTACAATCTGTAAGGAGTTGTTACTTATTTTAGAGTTTCCCTTGTAAGATGATTTCTATAAATACGGAGACTAGTTTTATAAACTAGTACATAGTTTGAGTTTCACTTTGCAGTTTTTATTTTGCTTGCCTGATTAATATCTTTTTTGTCAACTTATGCTTTGGCGATTCAATGCTTCTAAAACTTACTAAACTGTTGGTGTACGAAAGCGACGATGAAGTTTTGTTTTCGAATGAAAGTGATAAAGTTATAGTGTAAGGTTATCCGCTCCTCAATTTACACTTACTCCAAAGGAGCCACTTTCCCTTACTTGATCTTAAGCAAAAAGTAGCTCTACGTAAAAAACTGTCAGGTCAGCAAAAAATTTTTAACATCGAGTAATGCAGATACCCTACTTCAGATAACCAAGGATAAGATCTTACCTAGGACGACCATTATGTCTGACATGTGGCGGGCCTATAATTGTTCACTTAACCTTATCGCTCACCTCGGTCACTACAGAGGACAGTAATTTTCGAAAGCTCTAAATAGCTAAGGACGGCTGGGAGTGGGGATTTGACACTATGCCCTTATAATATGATTAGTTATGATTGCTACCTCAAGATTATAGCATTGTAAAATTAAAAATGTAGGTTTAATAAAATAAAAATAAAAAAATATCATAAAAAAAAATGACTATGCCCGAAAATCTCTAAAATCCAGTTGTACAATTTGTTTGAATTATTTTACCATTNTGCACTGAGTGTGGTGAAGAGTGCACATACGGAGAGGATAAGAAGGAGTTTCGGTGTAGGAGAAAGAGGAGGTTAGGTAGGAGTTTCATAACTTGCAATTATGTTTCTCCTATGCGAGCCAATACTTTTTGTTCATCTAAGTTAAGATTTGGGCTAATTCTAGAGTTTATCATGTCATGGATAGTGTTACCCATCCCAAGATATCACGTGATCTAAGTCCATCTAGGGTTGAGTGAACACACCATTACAGACTGGACTCAGTACTGTAGGGAAGTGGTGGAATATGCTGTACAGCGAGATTCCGCTCCTCTTGGTGGCCCTGAAGTGATTGTTGAGATAGATGAAGCCATGTTTGGGAAGCGTAAATATAACCGTGGCCGTGTCTTGGATGGTGTTTGGGCGGAAGGATTGAAAGGGACTCCAAACGCTCGTTTGTGGTTCCGGTTCAATCAAGAAATGCTGATACCCTACTTCAGATAATCAAGGATAAGATCTGACCATTATGTCTGACATGTGGCGGGCCTATAACTGTTTATCTGACGAGGGTATCAACATTTGTCGGTGAATTATTCAGTCAACTTTGTTGATCCAACACTGGGGCACACACGCAAAACAGTGAACGTGTTTGGCGTGAGGTCCATGGCCGCATTCCTCGATACGGCAGATGGATTGATATGGAGGGTTACCTTGGGGAGTTCTACTGGTAAATCAGAACATCCAAGTTACGGCGGTTCCACCAGTTTCTTATACATGCTGGGACCTTATACGTGACAAATGTAGTAAAAAGAACAAGTGAAATCTAGTAGATTTAGTTTGTACTATCGTGAAGTGTGAAAAAGAAGCTGCAGCAGCACCTCTTCACTTGCACAGAAGGAGGTGTTGTTTGAATAGGTTGTTATTAATAGCATATTAACCTGTAAAACACCTATTTTTTTATTTATCACTCCTCAGCATACAAATCGGAGTAGTACCATATTTTTTGAGGTTAGTTTATCTTGTTGGATTGTTTAATGTGGCATTATAATGATTTAACGATATATTTAATAGGAAATTAAAAATTGAAGAGGTTTCAGTTCCAGTTTAATTTATATATACTCCAAAGCATCCACTTTCCCTTACTTGAACGAAAGCTAAAAGCAGGAGCTCTACGTTAAAAACTGCCAGGTTAGCAAAACATTTTCAACAAACAAAGCTGTTCTCAAAAGCTAGCTACACATGCCAGTTACGTGGTAGCTTAAAATATTGCAAAAAGTAACAAAGCATTTTCTGATGGCAAATTCGTAAAAACTTGTATACTCCAAGTATGCGACATTTTGTTTCTTGACAAAACAAAGGATTTTGAGACAGTTAGTTTGTCTCAAAAAACAATTACTTAAGGAATATACATGTTCCGGAGAAAGTCAATATAAAACTCAGATCTAAGTACAATCTGTAAGGAGTTGTTACTTATTTTAGAGTTTCCCTTGTAAGATGATTTCTATAAATACGGAGACTAGTTTTATAAACTAGTACATAGTTTGAGTTTCACTTTGCAGTTTTTATTTTGCTTGCCTGATTAATATCTTTTTTGTCAACTTATGCTTTGGCGATTCAATGCTTCTAAAACTTACTAAACTGTTGGTGTACGAAAGCGACGATGAAGTTTTGTTTTCGAATGAAAGTGATAAAGTTATAGTGTAAGGTTATCCGCTCCTCAATTTACACTTACTCCAAAGGAGCCACTTTCCCTTACTTGATCTTAAGCAAAAAGTAGCTCTACGTAAAAAACTGTCAGGTCAGCAAAAAATTTTTAACATCGAGTAATGCAGATACCCTACTTCAGATAACCAAGGATAAGATCTTACCTAGGACGACCATTATGTCTGACATGTGGCGGGCCTATAATTGTTCACTTAACCTTATCGCTCACCTCGGTCACTACAGAGGACAGTAATTTTCGAAAGCTCTAAATAGCTAAGGACGGCTGGGAGTGGGGATTTGACACTATGCCCTTATAATATGATTAGTTATGATTGCTACCTCAAGATTATAGCATTGTAAAATTAAAAATGTAGGTTTAATAAAATAAAAATAAAAAAATATCATAAAAAAAAAAAAAATTACTATCCCGAAAATCTCTAAAATCCAGCTGTACAATTTGTTTGAATTATTTTACCATTTACCGTCGCCTAAGCAAAAAACAATTTAATATTGACAGATTAGCGTACGATTGTAAATTAGAAAATTCCCTAAAGTCCGACCCCAAAATGTTTTGGCAGGACATTAATAAGGCTCGAGGGGCAGATTGTCATATGGTGCCTGATTTAATTTTGAATGCTTCTAATATATTGGACTCTGAGTCTAAAAGCAATCTCTTCGCGGATCATTTTCGCTCTGTTTTTGTTAAATCCTCTGCTCATCGGCAAAATTATATATGCACAAAAGAGAAATTTTCAAATAGTGGATACATCTTCCGAAGAAAGCTTCTCTACTCACGAAAGGCGTTCAAAATAGGGTAAGTCTCTTTTATTTAATTACAAACATTATAACAGACTTATTTTAGACAGCTCTGGACGTGGCAGATTTATGTTGACCTACATTTATATAAACTAAAATTATAACAGACTTTGTCGCATTAAGACCTAAATTGTATTCTTTTAGGACAGACGATGATGAAGTTAAAAAATGCAAAGGTGTTAAAAAGTCCCCGGTAGACAAACAATTGACTTTTAACGACCGCCGAACGTTAAATTGGATGCCGGTACCAACAGGTGGTTGACGAATCGTTTTCATGGTCTCGAGTACGCCGGTGGAGAGGAGAACTATAATCGGATCGGTGAAATCCTCGAAAGAGAATCCTCCGACAGCAGACTGGTTTTCGCCAAAGGTAAGGAGAAATGCTCTTTTATAAGTGATATTATTGGTAAACCCGTATTCAACTTGGAAGATTTCGGATGTGAGACCACGGTAAACAAATTGGTGGAAGAATTCTACCCGATGCACAAGGACCTGTGTAGCGGTCACCATAAGTTCGGATTAAAAGACAGATGCTCTAATGTTAAACTCTATGCACTTCTACAGTGGTCTACATTGAACATTTGTCGGATAAATCTGATGGATACTATGCCAAGGTTTGAATCGTTTAAAAACGACTTCACTCAAAAGAATCTCGGATTGGCGATAAACGGTTTCTTCAAACCATCCGAGACATGTGCGTTTATTGTTTTACATTAGTGACGCCTTACCATTGTTCCGAGCACAAGTGTATATAAGTCGATAAAAATGTTACCTGCTATGCTCGACATCGATCTAGTTTACTGAGAAGTTTATTCTTCTCGGAGTGAACGCAAAAACAGACATAAAATATCATTCCCTCAGTTTGCTTCTTTAGAGGACAGGTTCGATTTTTTTTTTTAACATGGACTGGAACAGTCGAACCGAAACTTCTCAGTGAAGCAGGATTTTATTATACCCGAAAAGAAGATAAAACTATATGTTTTTACTGCGGCGGTGGACTCAAAGATTGGGAGGACGGCGATAATCCCTGGGTTGAGCATGCAAAGTGGTTCTCAAAGTGTAACTATCTCCTTATGAAGAAAGGATATCATTTCATCGAAAAAGTCAAAGATGGAACGTGTAAAAATTACATCTCGTCTGAACTACAAACTACCGGTGAAACAGAAGTTTGTAAAATCTGTTTACAACAACCTCTTGAAGCAGCAATTCTCCCTTGCGGCCATCTTATGTCGTGTATCGATTGTTCACTCAAACTTGTAAAATGCGCTATCTGTAGACAACCCATCGAAGAAGTTGTTAGAATATTTATTTCATAGTTGTTATTAAAAATGAATGTTTACATTTTTTGATTATGTTTGTTGTAACAATAATTATAATAAATCATGAATAAATAAAAGTATATTTCTTTTTTAACCTACCCGTATATTATTAAATAGATTACACATTTTTAGAAGGAAGTCTGCGGTCGCAGACATCATCCTGTTCCCGATAATAATAAAATTGACACCCTAAATTATCATTAATAAAATGCAAGGATTTTCTCGCATTAAACGAGCCCCGATGTAATGGGGGGCTAAACAATTATTCGCCCCCCGATTTTATTTTTTTGACAAAGGGGGGCTTCCCCCGATTTTATTTTTTCGGCAAAGGGGGCCCCCGAGTCGAAACGTCTGTCGCCCCGCGCTGACGCGTCACACGCCCCGCGTTGCGTCCCGCGTCAGTCATACAAGTCATCGTACACGCCCATCAAGCTTCGGGGTGGTGGGGGGTTTGGAGCTGGTGCAGGGTGATTTAATGGGGAGGAGGTGGTGGGTGAATGAAGCTGGTTTGGGCTGGTTTGAGGTGGTTCGGGATGCTCGTACAAGTAGACGGAGGTGGTTAGACTAAACCAGCAACAGGATCCAGAATTCTGGCCCGAGGTCAAGTCGGAGCCAGAAAATCCGCTCAAGGTCAAATCGGAGCCAGAACCCGCAAAATATAACTACTCATGCATCTTGAAGGGCATATACTATTTTAACTTTTGTACCCTGTACCTCCATGTACCAACCATTTCAGATTTATTTCTTCCTGTGGTTGGTTACGACCGCATTAACCGTGCCGAATTTCGTGCGAATTGGTTCACCCGTTTAGGAGGATACTTATGTACCCCGTACCTCGTACCCCTA
>KZ651761.1:243805-267195 GCA_001010745.2 Gerris buenoi
AAAAAAACAACGGAACTTTGAACTTGAAAGTCCAGCAAATAATAAAACAGGGAATTTTTATTTCGAAGTCGATACGAAGAAAATAACAATAATTAAACGCTATCAAAAAGTACTTGTGGAATGAAATTTAAAGCACATAAAAGAACCATATTTTTCCCCCAAGTTATAAGTTCTTAATTGTTTTTTATTTCTTAACAGCTCATCGCGTAATCGTTAACTACAAAATGCTATCGCCAAAAAGAAAATTATTGCTGTATATAACTGCAATTTTACTTATTTTACCTGATATTTGACTCTGAAAAGACTAGATAGCAAATTTGATACCACAATATTATTAGCTCAATTATATTTTATAAGTTTTAACATAATTACAGAGCCACAATAATTAATTCAATTAAATCTTTATAAGCTACCATAATTACCGAGCTATTTTTTTTTTAAGATGGTTCTTGAGATGTATCTAAATGATTATATTCTATTTCTTGAAACGTATTAATTAAATTTAATTATTTAAAAACGTGCTGGATTCGCTTAAAACCAAGGGCCGATTCTGTAACTTTGAAACCTCCCTTTTCATGTTGTTATATATCAAATTTTTGGTATGAAGATGCGCGCACAACCTGTCAAGGTGAATCTGTAACTTTGTCTGTTGTTATATAAGGAGAAATTGATAAATAAGGTTTGATATATAGCAACTCGAAATTGTCGTTGATATAATTCGTCAGGTTATGTTGTTATATATCAAATGCTAAAAACCAAAACAATGTGACGTAATGTTTGTTTTCATTATCTTTCCTTGTTTTCTAACAGAAATAACTATAAAATAGCCAATAAAAAGGACGCTGTCAATCCATAGTTCGGTATACGGCCATATACAGCGCTGGTATCACTTTACAGATTCACTACATTATATAACAACACTTTGATATATAACGATGTTTGATAAATAATGTCAAAGTGGATATATATAAAAAAAGGTACAGAATAGGCCTCCAAATCCTTAAAGAGAGTGGAATAATAGAGCAAATGGTGTAAATAGAAAATATAAAATTCTTATTAGCAGTAGTAATTTTAAATTAAGCTTCAATTTAATTATAAAATTTAAATTTTCTTATTTTAAAGTGTAAAGGAATATAAAGGATAGAAATGCTTCAAAACTAACAGACTTAATTTAATTCTTGTGCTTTAATTTGACCTTAAATTTTCGGCTCTTCACAGCTTAAAAAGCCATCTGTTAGTCCCAATATTTTCATTTTTCACGTAACAATGTTAACCCTACTATCTTTTGACTCTATTATCCTGGCTACAAGATTTTTTTGTCCTGGTATATAGAAGTTTCAGTGATTTGCTGTGTGGTTACGTCGTTTAAGGGTGTTTAATAAAAACCTCTACTTCACTGTCTCAAATCGGCTATATTTCGACTATACCTAGTCATCATCAGGCCTACAACATCGAAAACATTTATCTATATAATGGCAATTTATCTAACATACATAATTTATATCGATTAAGAAATACTTTTGGATCAAAAATGTTTAAAACTTTACATGAACGATATAAAACTTAAAAATCCTACCTTAGATTGAGATCTTGTTTGTATTGTACATTTTTTTAATATTAAAATTATTAAAAATGATCACCATTTTTATTGGGTCGTCACACATGTCATTTTTAATAAAAATCATCATTAATTTAACAACTATTTAACATTTAAAATTTAAAACTTAAAAATAAAAAAAAAAAACTAACGAAAAATAGGAACATGGTATGAACATGACAATGGTAACCTGTTTGTAACCTGTCTTAATTGAATTTAATCATTTTAAAAAGTAAAACTAAAAATAAATTATTATATATCTTTCTATCATATATTTTGTTATGGATCTTTATATTAGATGTAATTAATTTGTTATTATTTTATTATTATGATTTTTTTATATAAATATATTTTTAAGTTCGACTGCATTTAATTTTGTTATATTAGGCGGGAATTTTTGATTTGTAACTATTTTATTACGCATTCTATTTATTATATAATTCTTATTTTCCATTGTTTAAGATGGCTGAATAGTATTTATTTATATCCTTAGAATCTGTTTTAAAATTAACTGATTTATCCGAAAATATTGTAATGAATGTGGCTTCTAAATATTTTCGTTTTAAACCATTTCTTTCAGTGTCCAAGATTTCAACATTTTCTTTATCAATTTGATAAAGAAAATGTTGAAAATGATGATTTGAGTTTCAGTGATGTTTAAACCAAATACCTGTATGCAAATATTATCAACATGGAATGAATTATTTTTATATTGTGATAATATTTATGTGTTTAGTTCTTGGGACGTGTACAGATTTTTGTACTCAACTCTATTTTACTTTTTCCTTATTTAAAGGGGAATGTATTGTTAACACCCAACTAACCCAAAACCGAGATTTTAACGAAATTATGCGTTTCCGTTTTAGGTTTTTTTTTCAGACCACTTGAGTGGTTTTTAGTTGGATGTCTGTCTGTATTTCTGTGTCAGTCTGTCTGTGTCACACACAACTCCCTCAGTTTTTATGCTAGGGAGTTGAAACTTGGTACAAACATCAGTCCTTACATGTAGTTGTAAATACAATCCGTTCCTGTAGTTTTGTTACTCCCGTATTACCTGGAAAATCATAAATTTCTGACGCCACTAGTCCATATTGAAAAAAATTCTAAAAGATCGAGCAAAAAAAAAAAAAAAAAAATCTAATTTCGCTGAAATGTTCACCAATTACAATTACCCCTGTTTATAAGACAAACATTGCTGTTGAATGTCGTTTTGTTTTTGATTTCAACCGCAATTTGGTAAATATCGCCGTTTAAACCTTAAAATTTTAACGCTGAATAATTTCAATAGCACTTAAAAATGTGCAACAATTATACCTTTCTACGAGATAAATAATTCCTTCATATTTTATCTTAATTTCTTAAAATTGCAAGATAAAAAGAACTTTTTATGTACTACGTTTTTAAATTTTCAGTCATAAATTTAAAACCTGTCAAAATGAAGATTGTAAATATGACACATATCAAAACAAATAAACCAACTTGCGGATTTCTTCCGAACTAACTTTCCATACAGTAAAATTTGCTGAAAACGAATTAAATTCTGCTGAAAGATGGCTAAAAGTATTAAAATAATGCACTGTCATCGTGTTCTGAGCTATTCTAAAAGTTTCAAATATCTTGCTACCCGGGAAGTTAGTTAGAAATCGATTGCAAGATTTGTACTGGACAAACAAACAAACAAACAAGAAAATAAGCTAATGAAAACGTAGTAAAAAATAGCAATAAAATATCTAATAGCGCTGAAAGGTTATCCCTGTTTATAAGACAAACATAGCCGCTGAATTTAGTTTGGATTTCGGCCGCAATTTGAAAATGTTTAAATTGTTATCGAAGTTTGAATCTTAAAATTTTAACGCTGAATAATTTCGATTGTACTTGAAAATTTCATTCATTTAAGTCCTGTAAATTCCTTAGGTGGAACATAGGGCCGCAACAAGATTCTTCCACGACTCCCTGTCCCGGGCAACCTCCTTAACCTGGTTCCACGTCCTGCCAACTGCTCGTGCCTCTCTTTCTATGGTCCTTTTCCATGTTTCTCTGGGCCTCCCAGGTCTACGAGATCCCTGAGGGTTCCAATCTAGGACTTGCTTTGATAGGCATTTTGCTTCATTTGCATCTTGGACTTGCATTTTGATAGGCATTTGCTTCTCTCCTAAGAGTGTGGCCTACCCAACGCCACTTCCTTTCCTTTATTTCGAGGTTGACAGGTTGCTGCCCGGTTATCCTCCATAGCTCTTAGTTGGATATCTTTTCTGCCCACCATATCCTGAGGATATTCCGAAGGCAACGATTCATAAACACTTGGAGTTTTCTTGTTAAGACCCCTGTTACCTTCCAGGACTCACAACCGTATAACAAGACAGCTTTCACATTGGAATTGAAAATTTGCAACACTTATACCTTTTTATAAGATAAATAATTTCTTTACATTTTATCTTAATTTCTTTAAAATGTAAATATTTTAGAATTATTTTGGTTAGGAAAACATCCGAGATGATGATCCCGATCCGCGTCCGATTTTTTTAGTTGTTTTAAAGAAGCGTTGCAGAATGAGCAAAGTATAAATGATCATTCTTCTAGTACCATGCATTATAGCCTCATCTTACATTTTCTTTACCTTCTTTATACAATTGTTTATCCATTTCTTCTAATGAATTTTTATAATAAAAAAACAAACAGTTCACACATCGTTAAATTATATTGAAAGCAATTAAATTTAAAATAAAAAACTAAATTTTTATACAATAAAAACACCACCTCTCACAACTTTACTTTATATTGAAAACAATTCAAATTATAAAAACAAAATAAATCATTAACATTAACTTTGAAAAGAAACAGGCTATCCAACTTCTCAAACAGGAAAAAAAAGAAAAATAAAAAGAAGTATTTTTCTCAGAGAAATATAATCCATTAGAATAAAAAGGACTGGATGCTTCTAATTCCATACGTACATTATATACGTATTAGGAAAAACAATTTAAATAGTTCTCTCTATACTTTATAAGACAAAGGACATTAGACAGAATAGACCGAGGGGAGATTAAACAAAAGAACAAACGTACAGGGACACAGGGAATTCAAGCTGTTGATTGTAAAGCAATTACCTGGTCTTTAAAAGAAAGTACGGCATAGGGAAGACAGCCAGTTTGTTCCACGCTAGAACAAAATGACAGCTTCAGAAACACGTACTCTAACCACCTCTAACCATCTCTAACCCTCTCCAACCACCTCTAACCCTCTCCAACCACCTCTAACCATCTCTGACCACCTCTAACCATCTCTAACAGTCTCCAACCACCTCTAACCATCTCTAACCCTCTCCAACAACCTCTAACCATCTCTAACCATCTCTGACCACCTCTAACCATCTCTGACCATCTCTAACCCTCTCCAACCACCTCTAACCATCTCTAACCACCTCTGACCACCTCTAACCCTCTCCAACCTCCTCTAACCATCTCTAACCACCTCTAAACATCTCTAACCATCTCTAACCACATCTAAACATCTCTAACCACCTCTGACCACATCTGAATACTTCTAACCACCTCTAACCATCTCTAACCACCTCTGCCCACCTCTAACCACCTCTAATAATCTCTAACCACCTCTAACCATCTCTAACCACCTCTAACCGCTCCCAACTCTCTGAAAATAGAAGACAGCACTATAAAAATATCTCTCTCCTATCTCTCTGTAAGACGTCATTTAAAATTATATGAAGATAATGAGTCAGTAGTCAGTGAATGAGAAACACATTCTTGTTTTTTAGTTTTAGATCTCAGAATGGAAGAATATTTTAATAGCCGTTTGAAAGAATGAATTCTAAGTGCATTTGGTAAGTTTTTAGAGAAATAAGTCTGTTTCTAATGACAGTTTATTGTTTTGAACCCAGTAAGTCAGTCTAGTGGTTTATCATCGTCACCGTTCTATAGAAGGTTTGCGAAGTTTTTTAATAGCTTGCGGGAGCAAAGTAAAATACCAGTGTGTTGAACTTAAACCAGTAAAAACTTTATATTTTTACACTCTCAACTGCATAGTTGAAGCTACCCTTTTTAAACAAATAAATATTTTTCTACTGGAGTTTCTGATTTTTTAAAATTTAAAACAAAAAAAATAAGTAAAACTATTTTGCATTAGAGCTGACTGAAGATAAAAGAAGCTATGTGATCGTTCTGAAAAACGAAAATGTCTTATATTAATAATTTCAACAAATCCAAGACATAAATTCGTTTTGGTTCCGTGTCTGCCTATCGTTCTGTCACTCTATTTTTGCAAACCAGCATATCTTAAAAACTACTCGTCCAATTTTTATTAAATTTAAATTATAGGTCATAATTGGCCCATTGCTGGTCCTTTATAATTATAATTATAACATTCTGCGCCCATTTGTTTTTTCTTCCACGTGCGCACAAACATACTTATATTTACATCTACCTATATATTTAAAAGTACTCGTGTAATTTTTATGTAAGTTAGATGGTTTGTCGAATGTAGCCCGCAGATTGCCTCAGATTTTAAACTGTCTACGCTAATTGTGACCTTCCTTCCAATCTTCAATAAAATCAGATGTGTAATTTTTAAGATATGTTGGTTCGCAAAAATTGAGTGACAGACAGACAAAAAAATGTTTCCTGATGTCTGAAACGGATTTCTGTCTGACCTAAAAAATGTTTCCTGATGTCTGAAACGGATTTCTGTCTGACCTAAAAAAATGTACGTTATACGAAACGATCAAATAGGTTCCGTTGCTTTCGGAGTATTTGAACTATACGAAACAAATATAGATTTTGTAAAAAGATATCTTAAGATTGCAAGTGTCAATTAAGCAGTTCTGTAATGGGTGAATATGGTACGGGATAAAAATCTTCTTCCTTCAGGACCACCAATTTTTTCTCTAAAAAAATAAATTTTTTATACATCGAAATTTGCAAGCAGCTAATTTTTTTCTGGAACCATCAATTTCATTTTAACGTGGTCGGACTATTAATTTGGCTTTTCATGCTTTTCCTCGAGTTCATGGCAAATCAAAATAAAAAGACAAATTTGGAATAATTTAATGTCCCGAACATCAAGAATACTTGAGACAAATTAAGTACTATTTTGTGGATTTCAAACATTCAAACGTGCAATCAATATTGATCAGAGTGCAGTATTGCAATATTGACGTGCAGTTTGACAATTGATGTCCAGGCATAGACATATCTGTGACCGTGATCACTTTAGATGATGTTTGTTCCTTCATTATACAGATTTTACGTAGGTGTAAAAAAAACAGCGCGAAAAATGTCTGCCGAAGTTGATTGAAAGGGACTGAAGCAATGTAGTGGGCGAGAGCGTGACAGTAGTAACGCTTAGAGCCGTGACAGGCCAAGAAGCGCTTGATAGCGCTTGATTTGAAACCAAGGTGTGGCCGCTTGCTGGCCGTATCAAGATGCAACGGTACCAATCAGAGAGTCCGTCACCCAATCAACAGGTTGTATCGCGTCGCTCGCCTCCACTACACTTCTCATGCATAGCTACACGTTTTACTGTCTTGTTGTTAGAATATTGAATTTTATCTTTCTACAACATTCTGCTTCAGTTTTAACTCGCAGTTTATCAACACCTTATGTTTGCTAACCAATTAAATTTAATAGATTTTTAAGAAAATTGCTTCCGAGCTTACCGAAGGTAACGGAAGATATGCGATCTTTCCGAAGAAGGAACGTTATTTAGGTCTCCTGTCTTCTATTACAAAATTTCCACAACCGAAATCCATTTGAGACATGGTTCTGTGACTGTCTGCCAGGTTTGTCTGTCTATCGTTCTGTCGGTTTGTCGGTCAATTTTTGCGAACCAACCTATCTTAAAAAATACTCATCTGATTTTATTGACATTTAGATGATAGGTCATAATTAGCCCATTGTTGGTCCCATATAAGTTTCAACCTTCTGCGCCTATTTACTTATCTAATCATTTATTTATCTATCTAGCGCCTAGGTACTTATCTGATTATTATGAAATTTGGATGGGTGGTCGAAAGTAGCCTCCAGATGGCCCTAGATTAATTTCAACCCTCTACTCTCATTAAATTTTGCTAAATTGATAATTTGATTCATGTGACAAATCGAAACAATTTAAGACAGTTTAAGAAACGGGGGAAAATGGAATAAATTTGATACTAATAAATTTTAAAAGTATAAAATCATTAAATTATACAAAATAGAACGCAAGGAAGCTATGTGCCACACTAATTGTCAGTATTTTTTAACAGGTTTATTAATATTTTAATGATATAACTAGTCCTAATAATTACATCACTTTAAAATAAAAAATGATTGAATAATTTCTAGATACAAACATAAGATATCCCTAAGATAATATCTTTCGTAAGGATTACATCGATATGTATTTTTTGAAACTTATTATACATAGTACATAGTTAAGAAACAGATGCTTAAGGATATCTGAATAAACCAAACGACACAGAGTTAAGGGAGAGAGAAGATAAACAGATGCATAGCTGCTTCATTGGTAGCAATTGATGGAGCATCAGGGCCCATATTTCAAAGCCTTTTAGTGACGGGTGCCGGATAATTTGTGCTTCGTGACCGGACTTAGATATTTTATCCTGGACTTTATCTCTTGCAAGTACGGTTGAGGAAGGACCTGTATAGATCTTCAGGAGGTCATCGAAAGTCAACTATGGGTGCTGCTTTGAATGTAATTAGTATTGTGACTGTGGTATCCAAGTCTCCTAGGAAACGGGCCTTCTTGGGTGGGCCTAATATTTTTCATTCCTAGACAGGCATCGTTCTCTAGTAACAAAAGCCTGAGTTACATAAACCCCATGTGAACATTGAACATCATCATCTATACCATGTCTTGTCTTGTTTACAAAGTCATTAAGGCTATAACTAGATTAACGAATTCATTCTTAATAGCCTCCTTCTTCGAAATAGAATAAGATAACTCTTTAAGATCAGGATAAAGGATAAATTTTAACAGATTATGAAAATTCTCTGTTAAAATTATATAATCTCCCTCATCACACATAACCATATTAAGTAACATTACACAACATATGCCTTCCTAAGGACTATTTTAAAAACTGATTATAAAGTTAATATGATAAATAATTATTAAATGCTATCTTTTAGCTATCTCTTTTAGATAAATATGAGCAACTTTAAAAGGAGTGAATTAACACATATATTTACCGCATTTTTAACATGAGTTACACAATAAGAGACCAATTTTGGGGGTTGCAGTTAATGTAGTATAATTGCATTGAAGTGAAACTTCTTTAGGCGGGGTAGAGTAAAGGGCTCGGATGTAACGAAGTTTGTGATTCAAGACACGTCTAAGTGAAATATTTTTTATAGGTAAATCAACTGCTGGCTTAAGTCGGCAGTTTTGACCTAATAATTAATTAGAAGTGAAACAGATGTGCAAGAAGTTTTAAGACATCATCTTTGACAGCATATTATTATATACTATCAAATGTTAGTTACAGTACTAGTAGTAGTCTAGTACTTGCTACTAGAACGGGTAGGACGAACCACATGTTCGAACCTTGCAATTAGGCCATCACTTAGGCCCTTTGTACGCCCCGCGGTAGAGAGTTGCAGCCACTTCACACATCATACATATGTACATTGTACCGCTGAAGAGTGATCAATAGTGAGACATATAAATCAGAGCGTCACGGTGAGGAATCGAACCCCATCTCGTTCCACTCATGATTCAGTGATGGCCGGGCAGGAGTTTAACCCACACGGTCACGCTGGCTCTCTACACGTAGCTAAGTAAAGAAAATAACTAATGGACCCATAATACGTGGTTGAGTCAACAATCAACGTCTTTCTCTTCTTCTACGTTCTAGGCCCATAACCTGTTATAAGTTTAAAATATTATATGAGAAAATTTTTCTTTGAACAAGATTATATTAATATTTTATACACCTAACAATTATTTCTTTTAAATGTTTATTAAATTGTCAAGATGACATTTAAAACAAGTTATTTGTCATCCTGACATTTTGTACAGAGGCTTAATTTCAATAATAAGTAAGATTAACACACTCTTGCTAGAAACAAGTAATATTAACAAAAATTGTTAAAGCAATTTTTACACACATGCTTTTTGCTTCCAAGCTTACCGAAGGTAAACAAGCGATGTGATTATTCATGAAGAATGTTTTTCTTATGCACATTTTGTGACGATTNAATTGACCTTTATATTGGATGATTTCAAGGCACTTACCTAATACAAACATCTTCATTAAATAAAATAAATTTAACTAATTTAACAGTTCGTTAGTTTTTGGAGATGATTTATCTACATCGTTAAAAGAAAGAAACCCCTTTTAACGCATAGTTACCAACACAAAACGTAAGAAGGCTTACAGCTATCGTAACATCCCTCTCTAATTTCGCGCCAAAAAAATAGAACATTAAGGCATCCTTAGCTTAACAATTAAACTACGAACTGAATTACTATCAATGGAATATTGGATCTACTTTCAGTTAAGAGGTAACATTTAACACTAATGGGCGGAAATAATATCATGTGAATTGGTTTAGTATAAATAGATTTTTAAAGTCTATTTAAAAGTATTTATACAAGCAACCCATTGAAAAATGAGGTTATGAACGGAATTTCTAGAAAGGAATATAAAGCGGGGAAAACAAAAAATTATTCACTCGTGCGTTCTCATACTAAAGTACAGGTTGAGAGAACTAAAAAGGGAACCAACTGCACTTACAGACTTGAGAAATACGATACTTGGAATAACAATTTATTGAAATTATCTCCCGACTTTACAGAAAAAGAAACAGAACTGAAAATGTTGTGAGTAAACAAACATAGTGAGGTTAGTGCTTGTGTTGCTGAGAAACCGCCATTAAACTGAATATAAAACGAGCCGAGATTCAATTGAAAATTCTGATTTGAGAACAAGAGCTGAACAAGTGCTCCGGAGGATCGTTTAACCAATTAGATCCAACTAGTGTACGATCGTACGATCGATAAATCAGCTCAAGTGGAGCAGGCAACTGAACAAACCAGTTTCCCTAGGATTCGGCTTAAAAAACCAAAGAGATGCTCGAAATTAATCCTGCCCTTGAAAGCAATTAAATCCTTTTAACTCAGCTCAACAATTATAACAATCACAGATTTAANATTGGTAAAATGAACATGTGTACCAAATTTCAACTAACTCGGTGAAATTTTACTCAAGCTTTTGTCATCGGTAGATTTCGTGACGGATTTTGCGTGACGGTGATTTTGTGACGGTTATTTTGTTACGGTGATTTTGGTAGTTTTTTTCGGATTCACTCTCAGGATCCAAAACGTGCCATAAGGAACTTCGTTCCAAAATGGTGGCTTAATTGCAACAACGTTATTGAAAATAAGAAGTATCGATAAATTTTGCAATTTAAGGCAATGCAGAGATAAAACTTTAGTTTTATATTCGTAGATTATGAAGCCTTCAGTTAATCTAAAAACGTAGATTATAGATTGTTAAAAGTAGTAAATCAGATGAATTGATGACTGATGTATCATACGGACTGACTGATTTATGTTTTGAAATATCATAAATGATGTGGGAGAGAGAATTGTGAAGTGCAAGGTATAAAGTGAGTCAGATAGTGTAGGTGTATTTAGCTCTGTATAGAATGTCACTCTATTGAAACCTCTGCTTGTACTACCGGCAAGTTGTACCATTGTACCATGTGGCGCCCCGGTCCCGGTGTACGTTTTCCTTTTGTCTTGTCCCCCGAGGACAAACGCAATCTACATCCAAATAAATATCGTAAGGCGCCTGTTTCAAGGAGAGGCTGCAAAACGACATCGCTAGGGAGAGCCCTTGTTTCCGAGACATCGTTTTTCACGCTCATTTCATTGTCCACCAGCTTGTTTTGTCCACCAGGTTGTTTTCTTACTTTTTTTTTCTTTCCTCGTGGCGTCATTGTGCAAAAGAAACCATTTAATATGCAGGCGTGCAGTCCTTTCAAAACCCGGAGTCAATAGAAAGAATTTTAAAAATCGTTTCATTAAAAGTTGAGAAAAAGAATTTAAAAAAAAATAACCAATATTTTTCTTCTTTAAAAAAATATATACGTGTTGTATCGCGGGACACCCGTTAGGAACGAAGTTATTTACGCTTTTCATTAAATATACAAAATCGAATGAATTCATAAGCAATCGACAGATACTGACGGGATCCGAATGGACCAATGCAATAAAACTTAACATTAATTATGCCCCTCTTCGCGGTGTTCCAACAAGCGGCGGCCAGTATACAGGAGAGTTAGGACCCCTCTGCCGCAGATGCAGTAGAGAGACAGAAACCCCAGCCCATGTGCTTGGTAATTGTCCAAATAACATGCTCCTTGTTACTCGCCGTCACCATAACGTCAAACATAAGATCATTGACTTGATGAAGATGAAAGGGTATACTTGCTACGAGGAAGTTTATAGCATTGATTCGGACGGTTCCACCAGGTACGCTGACATTATTGCCTTTAAAGATAATAGTAAAGAAGCACTAGTAATTGACCCGACCGTGAGGTATGAAAGCAATGACCTACAACAAGGCTAGAAGGTGCATCAGGAGAAAAAGAGGATCTATGATAAATGTCTCGGTTATTATCAAGAGAAGTTTCTGGAAACGCATGGTCATAGAGAATATCAAGTTAAAGGACTCTGGTTCGGCTCAAGAGGCACCTTACCTAAGTTTACAACCGATTTTTTTTGAAGATGTTGGTATTGACAAAAAAGAATTGACACGGATATCCGAATCTATTATTTTAGACTCTTTAGGTATCTTAAATAATCATATATTTGGATAATAATTATCATTAACTTTATCTGACTATTTGTTTATTCCCTTTTAAACAAGCTTGTAAGTCTATTATATTTATATTATTTAAATTTCATGTTATTTTACTAAATTGACTAAGTGTATTTAAATTACTATACATTATATTTTGTAAATCTATTGTTACTTGTAAATGAATTATTATATGTAAGAGATTGATTAGTAAGCTGTGTACTAGCAACTCATTATAAATGAGCAGCCTCACAAATGTTTTGTTTAATAAATATATTGTGTTTCTCTTATAAAACCACACAGCTAAATATACGATGACAAAGTTAAAAAAAAGAGATAAAATTAAAAGTAACTAACTAGCTGAACTTAGCGGATTTAAGGTAAAATTATAAAAGATAAGCTTTTTACTTCCATGAAAATGGAAATGGAAGTATGGTGATACCCTTCAAAACGTGATTCGAGATCTTTGTGAAAGAGGGGTCTTTCGAATCCGGGGATATCAGTAAAATCCGTTTTATATACATGTATGTCTGTGCGTATGTATGTATGTATGTACGTTCGTAAGTTCGTTCGAAACTTTAAACCTTTATAACATCGCTTCAAGAAATCGTATTGAGATGCGGTTTGCGACATTTTTTAGAACTTTTGTCGGAAAAACTGATGGCGCAAACTCGAACATCGTAGCTCATGACATTTCGGAGCTGCAGTCACTTTAACACGAAATCGAATTTCGTGTTAAAGTTCATTTAATAAAATCATTAAAAAGGAATCAAAAAAGGAAATCATTAAAGGATGATTTCCTTTGAGGTATATATGTGTCCTATATGGTAGATTGTACCTATAATTTTTGAGCAAAATCGGACAAGCGGTCTGGGAGATATTAGCATTTTAGTGTTTTTACTTCCCTGAAATTGGGTGTAAATACAGAGTTCTCTATTACTCACGTATTGACACCACATTTCATGGAAGTCATGTGTGGGATCTCCAAACCGGTACTTTTATTATTGAAACGAGTGTTTTGCAATAAATATCTATTGAATATTGAGAAAAAAAGTTAATCATGATGAATTTATAGTTAAAGTGGATGGTTGTAGTATAGTGAGGAAACAGGTCTATTCTTTAACACTCCCATCTACTCAATTTAAAATATTATAAAATATATTGATTCACCACACAAAATTTCTGCTTGTATCAGGTTTAAATTGAACATGTCTGTACTTTAGACGATGTGTATGTTTTATTAAAATCGTTAAGTTAGAACGTAATATGTCGCTAAAAACGTTTTCTTTATTTTAAAGGTTTAGGTTCGTTTTGATCAATTTAACGACCTTTAACACTCAAATACTGGACCTTTAAATAGAGGTGACGGTGTTAGTTTTACTAAGAAACTGTATTTAAATGAGTTTTTTGTCTGATTAAACAGATGAAGTTAGATTTTTTCCCCCGTCCTATAATATATAATACTATAATTCCAATTTAAAATTTAAAGCTTACGTTTACCCGTGAACGCTTGGGTGGATAACATTGTCCAACAAACTCGTCCTGGTCATTGGTGAAACAAACATGTATACCAAATATCAATTAAATCCATCAACTTTTACGCATAAGGAACTTCGTTCCAAAAAAAATTTACAAATATTTTCTTGCAATGGAGAAAGAATCACTCGATAGAAAGTTGTTTTAATTTATAGATTCAATAATCAATTTAAAGCTCCAATACAAAGGTTAAATATTTATTCGTCTTAATTTGGAGATTTGGAGAGAACGAATTATTCATATAATAACGGTATCTACAAATAACTTTAAATGAACTTGGATAGTGAAGAGATACATTTTACAAAAAGAACAACCTTTACCTCTTCCTTCCAATATATAATTCAAATTAAATACTTTCTATAATAAATTTTTTCGAACCATTATGGCTTTTTTTAAAAAAAAAAAAAAAACCTTAAATAAACATTTAAAATCACAGGGAAGTACTTAGTCCAAGTACTTTTTAGGGTTTTGCAGACGAGTAAGCATACCCATTATGTAAATTATGATTTCTTGTCTTCAATCTAAAAGTCCCGGGTTCGATCCCCCAGGGGGTCACAATGTTTTTTATCAGTAATAAACCAATAAGGAACGCAAAATTTAAAAAAGCAAATATATATTTGTGTCCTACTCTTCAGCAGCTTTCATTTGATACCCAACTCAAAATTTTNTGACAACAATAGACTAATTATGACAACAATAGACTAATTATGACAACAATAGACTAATTATGACAACAATAGACTAATTATGACAACAATAGACTAATTATGACAACAATAGACTAATTATGACAACAATAGACTAATTATGACAACAATAGACTAATTATGACAACAATAGACTAATTATGACAACAATAGACTAATTATGACAACAATAGACTAATTATGACAACAATAGACTAATTATGACAACAATAGACTAATTATGACAACAATAGACTAATTATGACAACAATAGACTAATTATGACAACAATAGACTAATTATGACAACAATAGACTAATTATGACAACAATAGACTAATTATGACAACAATAGACTAATTATGACAACAATAGACTAATTATGACAACAATAGACTAATTATGACAACAATAGACTAATTATGACAACAATAGACTAATTATGACAACAATAGACTAATTATGACAACAATAGACTAATTATGACAACAATAGACTAATTATGACAACAATAGACTAATTATGACAACAATAGACTAATTATGACAACAATAGACTAATTATGACAACAATAGACTAATTATGACAACAATAGACTAATTATGACAACAATAGACTAATTATGACAACAATAGACTAATTATGACAACAATAGACTAATTATGACAACAATAGACTAATTATGACAACAATAGACTAATTATGACAACAATAGACTAATTATGACAACAATAGACTAATTATGACAACAATAGACTAATTATGACAACAATAGACTAATTATGACAACAATAGACTAATTATGACAACAATAGACTAATTATGACAACAATAGACTAATTATGACAACAATAGACTAATTATGACAACAATAGACTAATTATGACAACAATAGACTAATTATGACAACAATAGACTAATTATGACAACAATAGACTAATTATGACAACAATAGACTAATTATGACAACAATAGACTAATTATGACAACAATAGACTAATTATGACAACAATAGACTAATTATGACAACAATAGACTAATTATGACAACAATAGACTAATTATGACAACAATAGACTAATTATGACAACAATAGACTAATTATGACAACAATAGACTAATTATGACAACAATAGACTAATTATGACAACAATAGACTAATTATGACAACAATAGACTAATTATGACAACAATAGACTAATTATGACAACAATAGACTAATTATGACAACAATAGACTAATTATGACAACAATAGACTAATTATGACAACAATAGACTAATTATGACAACAATAGACTAATTATGACAACAATAGACTAATTATGACAACAATAGACTAATTATGACAACAATAGACTAATTATGACAACAATAGACTAATTATGACAACAATAGACTAATTATGACAACAATAGACTAATTATGACAACAATAGACTAATTATGACAACAATAGACTAATTATGACAACAATAGACTAATTATGACAACAATAGACTAATTATGACAACAATAGACTAATTATGACAACAATAGACTAATTATGACAACAATAGACTAATTATGACAACAATAGACTAAT
This sequence comes from Gerris buenoi, assembly GCA_001010745.2. Classification (NCBI taxonomy): domain Eukaryota; kingdom Metazoa; phylum Arthropoda; class Insecta; order Hemiptera; family Gerridae; genus Gerris; species Gerris buenoi. The sequence continues at coordinate 260,027 of KZ651761.1, forward strand.
TATGACAACAATAGACTAATTATGACAACAATAGACTAATTATGACAACAATAGACTAATTATGACAACAATAGACTAATTATGACAACAATAGACTAATTATGACAACAATAGACTAATTATGACAACAATAGACTAATTATGACAACAATAGACTAATTATGACAACAATAGACTAATTATGACAACAATAGACTAATTATGACAACAATAGACTAATTATGACAACAATAGACTAATTATGACAACAATAGACTAATTATGACAACAATAGACTAATTATGACAACAATAGACTAATTATGACAACAATAGACTAATTATGACAACAATAGACTAATTATGACAACAATAGACTAATTATGACAACAATAGACTAATTATGACAACAATAGACTAATTATGACAACAATAGACTAATTATGACAACAATAGACTAATTATGACAACAATAGACTAATTATGACAACAATAGACTAATTATGACAACAATAGACTAATTATGACAACAATAGACTAATTATGACAACAATAGACTAATTATGACAACAATAGACTAATTATGACAACAATAGACTAATTATGACAACAATAGACTAATTATGACAACAATAGACTAATTATGACAACAATAGACTAATTATGACAACAATAGACTAATTATGACAACAATAGACTAATTATGACAACAATAGACTAATTATGACAACAATAGACTAATTATGACAACAATAGACTAATTATGACAACAATAGACTAATTATGACAACAATAGACTAATTATGACAACAATAGACTAATTATGACAACAATAGACTAATTATGACAACAATAGACTAATTATGACAACAATAGACTAATTATGACAACAATAGACTAATTATGACAACAATAGACTAATTATGACAACAATAGACTAATTATGACAACAATAGACTAATTATGACAACAATAGACTAATTATGACAACAATAGACTAATTATGACAACAATAGACTAATTATGACAACAATAGACTAATTATGACAACAATAGACTAATTATGACAACAATAGACTAATTATGACAACAATAGACTAATTATGACAACAATAGACTAATTATGACAACAATAGACTAATTATGACAACAATAGACTAATTATGACAACAATAGACTAATTATGACAACAATAGACTAATTATGACAACAATAGACTAATTATGACAACAATAGACTAATTATGACAACAATAGACTAATTATGACAACAATAGACTAATTATGACAACAATAGACTAATTATGACAACAATAGACTAATTATGACAACAATAGACTAATTATGACAACAATAGACTAATTATGACAACAATAGACTAATTATGACAACAATAGACTAATTATGACAACAATAGACTAATTATGACAACAATAGACTAATTATGACAACAATAGACTAATTATGACAACAATAGACTAATTATGACAACAATAGACTAATTATGACAACAATAGACTAATTATGACAACAATAGACTAATTATGACAACAATAGACTAATTATGACAACAATAGACTAATTATGACAACAATAGACTAATTATGACAACAATAGACTAATTATGACAACAATAGACTAATTATGACAACAATAGACTAATTATGACAACAATAGACTAATTATGACAACAATAGACTAATTATGACAACAATAGACTAATTATGACAACAATAGACTAATTATGACAACAATAGACTAATTATGACAACAATAGACTAATTATGACAACAATAGACTAATTATGACAACAATAGACTAATTATGACAACAATAGACTAATTATGACAACAATAGACTAATTATGACAACAATAGACTAATTATGACAACAATAGACTAATTATGACAACAATAGACTAATTATGACAACAATAGACTAATTATGACAACAATAGACTAATTATGACAACAATAGACTAATTATGACAACAATAGACTAATTATGACAACAATAGACTAATTATGACAACAATAGACTAATTATGACAACAATAGACTAATTATGACAACAATAGACTAATTATGACAACAATAGACTAATTATGACAACAATAGACTAATTATGACAACAATAGACTAATTATGACAACAATAGACTAATTATGACAACAATAGACTAATTATGACAACAATAGACTAATTATGACAACAATAGACTAATTATGACAACAATAGACTAATTATGACAACAATAGACTAATTATGACAACAATAGACTAATTATGACAACAATAGACTAATTATGACAACAATAGACTAATTATGACAACAATAGACTAATTATGACAACAATAGACTAATTATGACAACAATAGACTAATTATGCTCTACCACCCAAATTTGAATATAATCGGACGTGCAGTTTTTAAGATGTTGGTTCGCAAAAATTGAGCGACAGATTCCACGATACCAAAAATGTTCCCTGATGTCTGAAACGGATTTCTGTCTTGGAATTTTGAAATCAAAGGTCTAAAAATTGTTCGTTCTTCAGAACGATCACAAAGCTTTCGTTACCTTCGGCAAGCTCGGAAGCAATATTTTTATTTTATTTTTTTTTTTTAAATGGTACAAAAGCTTTAATCATTAAAGTTTTGTAGTTCAAATTTGAAATTTGAAGGCTATAATTATAAATTTTCATCTCAATAAGCATGCAATGAATTAGAAATATAATTAAATTGTTCTAAACTTAATTAAAAAAACTATAGTTAACTATATAACTTTTTTTACATTTAAATATTTTGGTAATATTTCTGACTAGTATTTACAGTAGGTACATTTAAGAATGTGTTTCGTTATTCCCCCGACAGAATTTAATTAATAAGATATTAAGATAAACCCAATTAAATTCATTATTCAGAAAGAGATTTCCCAATTATTAGAAAAGAGTATTTAATCTTCTATCCTGCTGGCCTATATTATCAATCATCTTTTTAAAAATGTAAACACATACTACAAATACATATTGAAAATTAAGTTATTATGTTAATTTTGAATTAAGGGTATTGTTATTTGATTTATTTAGTTAATACTCGTAAAGCTTTACGATTGATTTACTTTGATAGGGAGCTAACAACATCAATTATATTATAAATATTTAAATTAAATACTCCCTGAGGGATAATGGAATTATCGTAGAAGTGAAGTGTAGCCCTACAACCAGTCTTCCGAAGCACAAACATATAACAAAAAAATATGAAGATCCTTGTGTACTCAGCTGTTGTCCATTCTGCGTTATGCTTCTAAAATTTGGATCTTAAATACTACAGACAAAGAAGATGCTAAGACATATATTTGGCTCTAATACCACTAATGGAATATGGAGAATCAGAACTAATTCTGAAATTTAAAATCACTATAAAAAGCCAGAAATGTTAAATGAGATTAAGGCAGGAATATTAGCATGGCTGGGCAATTTTCAACGAATGTAAGTGGAAAGATGCCCTTAAAGAATGTTATGTGTAGGTACAACCAGGGGCCAGATGAATTCGTGGTAGGCCAAGGAAAATTGGAAGAAGATTTAGATGTAGAGGAGTAATTTAAGATATCTTTAGAATACAAGGATGAAGAAGATTATAGAGCCGATTGGAAGCATGTTGTTGGGCAGATCAGAGCAATTTGAGCATGTTGTTGAGCAGGCCAGTGCCCTTTGAGCATGTTGTTGAGCAGGCCAGTGCCCTTTGAGCATGTTGTTGAGCAGGCCAGTGCCCTTTGAGCATGTTGTTGAGCAGGCCANTTTTATTTTAATAGAATATAACACGTTCGAGTTTGTATTTTCTCATATAAAGAGATTGTGATAGGGCGAAAATTCGATTTTGATGAATTTACATGTTTTGAGGTCTCCTGAACCCAAATTAAATTATTTTTAAAAACAATTGTCTGTCTGTCGTCTGTGCAGACGCGTTTAGTCTAAACAACTCGACCGATTCTGACGAAATTTGGCATACCTGTTCAGAAAAATAATACACTACAGGCGACATCGGGATATGAACTTTAGCTCCAAATTTGGGGGCGCTACCCGCCAAAAACCCTGAAAAATTATTTCTTGTCAACGGATCCGACAATTTTGATTAAATAATTCAAATTCTATTCCTTGATAGTAGCAGAAGTTATTGAGTAGTGATGTGATACATTTTATAATAGTTGAAATAAAGATTGGCGGAACTCCGGAACATGTAAGTTAAGGAATATGTAGAAAGTCTTCTTTAACTACCAACTCATCATGATTAACTATTTTCTTAATATCTAATATGTATTGCATAACACTCGCTTCAATGATAGTCACGCTAAGCCTCCTTTTAAATAGTATAATAACTATTATAGTATTAATAACTGACTTATTCCTATAGTATTAATAACTGACATTTCTATAGTATTAATAACTGACTTATTCCTATAGTATTAATAACTGACTTATTCCTATAGTATTAATAACTGACTTATTCCTATAGTATTAATAACTGACTTATNTGAGCATGTTGTTGAGCAGGCCAGTGCCCTTTGAGCATGTTGTTGAGCAGGCCAGTGCCCTTTGAGCATGTTGTTGAGCAGGCCAGTGCCCTTTGAGCATGTTGTTGAGCAGGCCAGTGCCCTTTGAGCATGTTGTTGAGCAGGCCAGTGCCCTTTGAGCATGTTGTTGAGCAGGCCAGTGCCCTTTGAGCATGTTGTTGAGCAGGCCAGTGCCCTTTGAGCATGTTGTTGAGCAGGCCAGTGCCCTTTGAGCATGTTGTTGAGCAGGCCAGTGCCCTTTGAGCATGTTGTTGAGCAGGCCAGTGCCCTTTGAGCATGTTGTTGAGCAGGCCAGTGCCCTTTGAGCATGTTGTTGAGCAGGCCAGTGCCCTTTGAGCATGTTGTTGAGCAGGCCAGTGCCCTTTGAGCATGTTGTTGAGCAGGCCAGTGCCCTTTGAGCATGTTGTTGAGCAGGCCAGTGCCCTTTGAGCATGTTGTTGAGCAGGCCAGTGCCCTTTGAGCATGTTGTTGAGCAGGCCAGTGCCCTTTGAGCATGTTGTTGAGCAGGCCAGTGCCCTTTGAGCATGTTGTTGAGCAGGCCAGTGCCCTTTGAGCATGTTGTTGAGCAGGCCAGTGCCCTTTGAGCATGTTGTTGAGCAGGCCAGTGCCCTTTGAGCATGTTGTTGAGCAGGCCAGTGCCCTTTGAGCATGTTGTTGAGCAGGCCAGTGCCCTTTGAGCATGTTGTTGAGCAGGCCAGTGCCCTTTGAGCATGTTGTTGAGCAGGCCAGTGCCCTTTGAGCATGTTGTTGAGAAGACCAATGCCCTTTGAGCATGTTGTTAAGCAGGCCAGTGCCCTTTGAGCATGTTGAGAAGACCAGAGTCCCCCGGATTATATAGTCTAACAGAAATATTGGTCACAAATCAAACACTCAGGTGACGCTCGCGACATAGCTAACATCGAAACATCGCGTTCCTAGGTAGGGGCTACTTCCGTTGTCAGAATAGATAGTTATTTTTGTGTACTTCTAACAAACATAGTGAATATAGCATATAGATATCGTATAGCATAGGTTTCTGTGTCGCCTCAGATGGCCTCATGTAGCTCCCTAGCTTTTAGCTAAGTTCAGTTAAGTAGTCAGCTTTAGCATGACCCAAGCAGGGGACGTACCATCACAAAAGTGACTTTCATTTTCTTTTTAAAGCCATCAACAACTCAACGATTTAAACGGGGTAAAAAGGTAAACATTTAATTCCTATTTTGACCACTTTAGGAGCAGGTGGTCATCATTACGACTAATTATAATTACATATACATATTTGGAATATTTCTATCAACTATAAGGTTTGCTACAAAGTTTTAATACATAAAATAAAGTAAAAGGTATTTAAAGTCTGCTCCGTCTACCTGCGCCGCTTTAATATATCAATAATTATTAAAATAATAAGAGAAGAACGACGTTTATGATTTTCTTTAATTATAAGAAGGCTCGATAAAATCATCATAATTCTCATATTTCCTACCGTATATTTTTTTGTTTTCAAAGAATTCTATAAAACATACAACTAAAAACCAATTTCAGAAAATAGTAGTATAAATAAATGTCTAACATAAAATAGGAAAAGTGCGGATCTTTAGCTTTTTGTTTCTAAATAACAGCATATTGACCTCTGAAGCCTAATAAACTTAAATAAATTGTGAGAAAGAAGTACCAGGCAACAAGTTATTTCTAAATAAAGAACCAGAAAATAGCATTTCTCCTCTTTTATATATATATATATATAATTACATATACATATTTGGAATATTTCTATCAACTATAAGGTTTGCTACAAAGTTTTAATATATAAAATAAAGTAAAAGGTATTTAAAGTCTGATCCGTCTACCTGCGCCGCTTTAATATATCATGTTGTTGAGCAGGCCAGTGCCCTTTGAGCATGTTGTTGAAAAGACCAATGCCCTTTGAGCATGTTGTTAAGCAGGCCAGTGCCCTTTGAGCATGTTGAGAAGACCAGAGTCCCCCGGATTGTAGCGCCATGGAATAATGCAGTGGCCACGCAAACTGCTACGCTAAGTCCGTTACGCATGCTAGAATATAGTCTAACAGAAATATTGGTCACAAATCAAACACTCAGGTGATGCTCGCGACATAGCTAACATCGAAACATCGCGTTCCTAGGTAGGGGCTACTTCCGTTGTCAGAATAGATAGTTATTTTTGTGTACTTCTAACAAACATAGTGAATATAGCATATAGATATCGTATAGCATAGGTTTCTGTGTCGCCTCAGATGGCCTCATGTAGCTCCCTAGCTTTTAGCTAAGTTCAGTTAAGTAGTCAGCTTTAGTATGACCCAAGCAGGGGACGAACCATCACAAAAGTGACTTTCATTTTCTTTTTAAAGCCATCAACAACTCAACGATTTAAACGGGGTAAAAAGGTAAACATTTAATTCCTATTTTGACCACTTTAGGAGCAGGTGGTCATCATTACGACTAATTATAATTACATATACATATTTGGAATATTTCTATCAACTATAAGGTTTGCTACAAAGTTTTAATATATAAAATAAAGTAAAAGGTATTTAAAGTCTGATCCGTCTACCTGCGCCGCTTTAATATATCAATAATTATTAAAATAATAAGAGAAGAACGACGTTTATGATTTTCTTTAATTATAAG
>KZ651761.1:267390-277655 GCA_001010745.2 Gerris buenoi
ATATATATATATATATATCGGAAATTCATATTACAGTACCGACATATTTAGTTAATTTATAAAAGGAACTGAAAATGGATGTTTTCAATTAGGCGCAAGGTGGAAGGATTGTGTATGAGCCTATGTGCTTGGAATGGAAGCTGGGCTTAATACCGAGATATGGTCGGTTTTCTCTGCGTGTAAGTATACCTACTTCATTTGGACTTGAGACCGGTGTATGGGCCGAGGTATGGGCCGGTGTATGGGTCGGTGTATATATGGCACTGTCTGAAAACTAACAGGAAAACATTACTAATATAACTCTCCAACTTGGTACTTTTAAACTTATGTACATTTCTTTATAACGGAGTTCAAACTTAGATTTTAATAGATAAGATAGTTTCAAATGTAACTTGAAACATTACTTGGAAACAGTTTATACGATTTAAAATCTTTAAAAAAAAACTTTCTTAACAAAAAAAAAAAATATCATAAACATAACAGTTCTCTATGAGATGTAATGAACTATTGTTTAGCTTAACGTTAGTATTATAGTAGTTGAGGCATTTGAATTATTCTAAAAATATTCTCATGAGTGTAATCCACGATCACGATCATATGAAATATTATCTAGGAATGTTTTATGTTTCTATGGAGTATTACAAATCTCAATACGGTTACTGATTTTAACTGATCTGGTCTGTTTTCATGACTGCATTGAATTGGTATTTGAAAATATCTCGATACAGTTCTGACGTCATTAGGAATCAGCTGATTTAGACACTTGATTATTATGATGGCTGTGAAAGAAGGTTATGTTTCTTCGTTCAATGTGTCAGGTTATTCAGGAGAGAAACATAAAACTGCGCATGCCCTAATAAGATCTTAATAAGAAAGGTGTTTCTATGTAACTTCAATACGATATTGTACAGACTTTTATAGTGTATCGACCTTGAGATTAACTAGATTAAAAACGTTGCGTTTACATGGAAATATACAGTATTCAAATCGTTTTCAATACACCATATGAAATTAGCTACTATATACATAAACAGATGAATACACGGTACCAACTTGGACATCCAAGTTGAGTTCGACGGGCCCCAACTTGTTTGCTAAAAGTTAAAAGTAAACCTTGTTTTAAAACAAAAATGGCACCCACCTGACAAATTATGTGAACGATAAGACAAAAAATGTCAAATATGTGAGGTTTTGCCTGAATTTGTTTACAAGAAGGTTACATCAGCACTGTTTTATAACTTTTTAAGTATAATTTGTTTGAGTGAAAAGTTCCGGAGGGAACAATATTTCACACAATCAATCATAACCTCTACTTTATAGTGTTTCTAAGTTCCGCTACTTGAACCAAGTATACTTGGATCGTGTGTAAACTTTACTTTAAAGTTCCACAAACACTTGGAGCAAGTGGATTAGATCAAAGTTTCTTGGGCCAAGTGCACTTGGATCATGTGTCCATTGATTAAAGTTCCACAAACACTTGGAGCAAGTGGATTTGATCAAAGTTTCTTGGGCCAAGTGCACTTGGATCATGTGTCCATTGATTAAAGTTCCACAAACACTTGGAGCAAGTGGATTTGATCAAAGTTTCTTGGGCCAAGTGCACTTGGATCATGTGTCCATTGATTAAAGTTCCACAAACACTTGGAGCAAGTGGATTTGATCAAAGTTTCTTGGGCCAAGTGCACTTGGATCATGTGTCCATTGATTAAAGTTCCACAAACACTTGGAGCAAGTGGGTTTGATCAAAGTTTCTTGGGCCAAGTGCAAGATCCAAGTTGTATAGTGTGTCCATTGATTAAAGTTCCACAAACACTTAGATAAAGTAGATTTGGATCGTGAAGTAGATTAGGATCGTGTAAGGTTTTAGAGTCGAGATCAGATTTTTATTAAACAAAGATTACGGTTTAATTAAATTTTAAAAGACACAATGACATTTGGTACATTTTCTCTCTATCAAACTGTAAATATTCCTAATAAGGACAAAGTAACAGTGTGTAAGCAAAGTTAAAACTGATTATCAAGAGTAATGCTTATGAATCCTTATCATATCAATATGATTTTTTTCAAAGATTGTGATGAGAACTTTCACAATCTCTAAAATAATTATTATTAGACCTTCACTTCTTGTAAAGTTTTGTCTTTTTAGAGAAAATTAAAAAAATTAAAAAAGAAGAAACCAAGTTATCAAAACTGCTGATCAAATCTCCACTAGTTTATCTCTAAAGACCACATCTTAATGATGAGATGTAGTGTATGGCAGAGAGAGAGTCCTCGATTTTTCCTACAGATTTTTTTAACGATATCAACTTGTTTAAGTTTTTAAAACGGGAGCTTCGACAAAGTTTAAAGATAATCAGATAAAAGTTGATTCTCCAATCTTTTTAAACTTCTAAAGACTTCTCCTCCATAAGTTTTGTAGAATCTCTATAGACTTTCCATCTTTATAAAGCTTTACTAAAAGAAACCTTTCACCCGCTTTTGCTGAATACAATTTATGATTATTAAGTTTAAATAAATTTCATATTTAAGGAGCATAATAATTTTTTTAAGTTAAGAAGCTTAGCTAAAGCTCCATTTATATTTTACACACTCCAAGGAACAAACATTTTATAACTGCAAGCAAAAATAGATTAAAGTAAAAGAATCACACTTATAATTTTTATTATCTAGTAAGCTAATTTGTTTATAGATAAATTATGATTAAAAATAAAAAAAAAATATAACCATACAGACGTTCAGTAAGTAGCACATTGCAAAACATATTAATTATAAGAGGAAAAAGTCTGTCAATTAGTGTGGCACATAGCTTCTTCACGTCCTATTTTATATTTAAATGATTTTAGGATTTTACTACCCAAAGTATAGGAGATAGCGTGCAAAGAAGTGTCTGAACATCAAGCTAGAATTTTGCGAAGTTAATCTTTTAGTGCCTTTTAAGAATAAGTGATCATCTAAGTCCGTCTGCGGGACATAGCTTGGCTTTAAGTACTTAAATAAACCGTTGGAGAGTGGCTATGTTCCGCCTTTATGGTGGACAAATTGATTTTCATTGATCCTGAGTGCAAAATTAGTTAGTGGATCAGAAATCAAGTTGATGTTAGTTCGTCACTTGTTTGGTTAGTTATTCAAATGTTACTCCAAATCAAAATAGTCCTCTATAAAGTGACAAATTATCATCAACATGATCATGAAATACTCAGGATCATGAAAATCACCTTCTCCACCATAAAGGGTGGACCCTGGCCGCTCTCCCCCGGTTTGTTGTTGTCAAATGCCTATTGCCAAGCTATGTCCTGCAGACGAACTTAACCGACCACATATTCTTAAAAGGCACCAAAGGATTTGCCATATTATTCGTTAGAGTATATTACTCTTTATTTCTATACTGTGCTTATTCTTATTTAGTTCTTTAGGTATTATTTATATTTTGGCTATATTTCACCTCCTTTGGAGGCATCTTCAGGCCTTTAACAATTTTTATCTACGATTGATACGTAATATAAACATTACATCTCTGTTTAGATTCGTAGAAAGTGATTCTTTACACACCTGTATTAATTGCGCATGCGTGTCACATTGTTTTGAACAATTCCTCTTTTTTTCACTCTAGTGACGTAAAGAAGAAGAATTATCAACTTTACACACGATTAGCGAGTTTGTTTACATTTAACATAACTAATTTGATGTTTATTTAATAAAAGTAACTGTTTGTATCGAGTTTTTTTGTGAAAATCAATGAGTGATTTAAGTGATTATGAAGAATATGAGGAGAATAATACGCCTTCCGAAATAATTAATTCGGCACAAAATACAACTAACGAATTGATGTCATCTTTATCAAAAGAGAAATACTGAAATACGAGCTTACATACAGGAAGTTTATTATTTTTTTCTGCATTTATTATTAAAATCTAACAATCGTAGATAAAGTACGGTACGCAACTCGTGCGAAAACGGCATTTTGCATTGCTCGTGTAGTTTTACTACCCTCGCTGTCACTCGGGTGCAAACTCCACACTCGCATGCAAAATGCTACTTTCCACACTCGACGCGTAATGTGCTATTCCTAACACTTAACTTAATTTATTTCCCTAGTAATTTTCCTTCCTGGCCATTCACCTGGACGTCTCTTATCTACGGTCACACATCGTTTTGAAAACGGTTTTGAATATGATCTGCTAGTTCAAAACACTATGTGAACGGAGAACGACGGATCGTATCGGTTTAAATTAGCTCCACCAAAATTACGTGATCAGAACGGGTGATCGAATTCAAAACGCTCGTATGAACAGGTCGTGGAGGGGATCGAGTTATCAGGTTATTTTTACTCTTTTCCTCTTTTTTAAGGTGTTTGTTTTCGTGAGCTTCCGTTCCTTTATTTTTTTAAACTGCAAAAACGTTTTTAAAGACAAAAATTAATACTATAAAGGACCTATAAAAACTTTTAACACCTTGTAAATAAAATGTAAAAAATCATGGACATATTAGGTAACAAGAAAGGTTTCACTCGTGACGTCACCATTATGAGATATCGAAATCAAATATTTCGATTACCTGTATAGTTTGTTGTGTGAACGTGTATCGTTTTAAAAACGAATCGGATCCGAAACGCATTCAAAATTATGTGTGAACGTAGTATATTTATGGCTTGTGTGTAATTAAGTCTGTTCCCTTTACTTCAATATAATATATTTAGAGGCCCGTGGTTCGAATCCCGGCGCTGGAGTAAATTTTTCTCTGTCTGTCTCCCATAGTTAATCATAATTATAATATGATTTAAAGTGAAAATTAAAACTTTCCGTAGTAGCTACCAAAAACTTAAAAATGAATTTCAGTATAATTTAATTAAAATAAATTCATTTTAGATTAAACAGGTCTATATCTTCTGTATAGACCTGTTAATACCCTAAAGACCTGAATACGATAAGCGTAATAGCAAAAGATTAACTTTTACATAAAATTCTAGCTTCATGTTATTATATTTAGTTAAGCTCTTTTTTTTTGCACGCTATCTCCTGGACTATATATATTTATCAAGATTAAAAAATAGGTTTTCAAGGTGCTTATTCAATAATAATTTTTCATATAATAATTTTGTTTTTTAAATTTCCACAACGATTGAGAAAACGTGCTACGTTGTCTTGTTAAAAGCCAATAAAACTACTTGTTGCCAAGCTAGTAAATTGCCTTTGCTTCTAATAAAGATGTGAAATTATATTTACATTCTCCTGGGCAGAGTAATCATACTAAACAAAGTCTACAAACAAGCCACGAACTAGCTGAGACAAGGCAACGGCAATTTATCTTGAAAAATAACGAGCTAGTCGCCACCGTTCAACACTCGCCAATTCCCCGCCACGGAAATAAGGATCCCGCGCTTATTTTTTTTTAACTGTTCGTTTTAGAGTAATTTTTTTTTTTCTTCTACAGTCTACTTAAATTGCAACGACGTTTACTTAAAAAGCTTATTAAGATATTAAAATAGAAAGATACTGGTGAAAGTAGTTTATAAATTGAGTGATTTACGTCGCGGACAGAGGATGACAAAGGCGCTAATAATGTCGTAAATATGACATATATGGCAGAATCCCGTAAAAAATATATTACTTTCAAGTTGTTTTATGATGAGAAATAGTATTTTTTATTGCATTTACATAATGATGTTATGAAACTACTTGTATTTATTTTCGACATTTATTTAAATTTTTAAAAGCCAATTTAGTGCTACTTGATAAAGCAATTTAAATACTAAATAAAGGATCTATAATATAAGTGCTCTATCCAATAGTTAAACAAATTTAGATTATAAACTACTAGCCGTTATGCCGTTATGCCCGTTGCAACGGGCAGAAAAAAAGAGGTGGAAGATAATTAGTTAAATTTAAAATGAATGAGTCTCGCGCTGTCATGTTATACTTAAACAGAAAGAGCTAGAGCTACGTGATGTCCAGTTGTTTCTTATTGTTATTAATTATTGTTATTCTTATTAATCAATTACATACTTCATATAGATATAATATACTGTTTAAATAGAAAGGTTTAGGCCGTGTTCTGCAGTGTCATTCATAGCTCAGTGGTAGAGCATTTGCTTCATAATCTGGAGGTCACTGGTTCATTCCCAGCTCAAGGCGTATCGATTTTTAACGTTATAAATCATTTAGAGGTGAGTCGTCGCCGTTGCCGTCGCGTCGGGACACTACTCGATTATATAAAAGATAAGTGAATCATTCTTGGTTGATAAACAAAATCTAAAAAAAAGTAATAAATTAGACTGTTCGTTCCATTATAAACTTAGTTTTATATAATAAATGCCATATTGCATCTTATATAAGGCAAACCCCGATTTTTGAACCAAAAATTGGAAAAATATTATTGCGTCGAATATAAGACACATTATATCAAAGGGCAAATCTTCCGTTCACTTTTTTAACAACTTGTTCCGACGTCAAATGTAGGCAGTCTACCATGGTTATTGTTAGAATATTGAATTTTTCATTTAGATTTAAGGTACATTTCAGTCTTTATTTAGATTTTAAGACAGTCGCCATGCTGGCAGAGAAACATTGGCCAACTGACTAATTTCTAAAGATTAGAGAATTGGCAAATATAGAGCTACTAACTAATTTCTTAAAATAAGAGAGTGTGCATGCCAAAGCAACTCACTTATCTCTAAAGATTAGAGAGTGTGAAATATAGGGCAACTGACTAATTTCTTAAAATAAGAGAGTGTGCATGCCAAAGCAACTCACTTATCTCTAAAGATTAGAGAGTGTGAAATATAGGGCAACTGACTAATTTCTTAAAATAAGAGAGTGTGCATGCCAAAGCAACTCACTTATCTCTAAAGATTAGAGAGTGTGAAATATAGTGCAACTGACTAATTTCTTAAAATTTGAGAGTGTGCATGACAGACGAAAACTGACAAATTTCTAAAAATGACGGAGTGTGAACGACAATGACAGAGCAACTGACTAATTTCGAAAGATGAGAGAATTGCCAAATACAGAGCAATTGACTAACTTCTTAAAATGTGAGAGTGTGAAATATAGAGCAACTGACTAATTTCTAAAGATGAGATCAATCGAATATTGCATAAAGTAAACTACTAAATACCATTTTATATATTTTTTAATATTAACTATATTATTCTATTATATTTAGTCAAAGAAATTACCTAAAATAATTTAAAAAATAAAAACAAATATGTCACTTACAAAGGAGCCAAAAAAGGAATAAGTATTTTGGTTCCCCCGAAACTGAGAATACCAAAAAAATAAATTAAAGATATACATCTCAAAATTAATTTTCTTTTACTTTTTTTCTCACTCTTTTCATTTCAACAGTTTCATTATTCATTTTTAATTTTTTTTTTATAAAAAAACGTAAAAGAATCAATTTCTAAGACAATAAGACGGTTCTTTAATATATTCATCAAAAACTTCTTTTTGTATTAGATTCGTTTTTTTCGTTAAGGTACATCTACGTATTCAATACTTTTTTAAGGTTTTAATTATTTTTCTTTTTTGTTTTTAGTTTAATTTCGTTTGAAAGTAAAACAAGACGTGTTTAATACGTGTGTTACAAGTTGTCTAGAGAGGATTGTGTTTCTTGTATCACGTAGTCAATCAGTGTTTCGGTGCAGCGTGGCCTAAGGGCTGTAAGGTTTATTAACACCTTCCCATATACCTAAAGGTTCTGTTAATAGTCCAGGTATTCAACACACAAGCCGACTTGGTTCCCTTCAAAGATACCGCTACCAGCAACCTACGAAAACTCTACTAGATTTCTTTTTTTTTTATAACACCCTTTTAAAATAACTTATTCTAGCAAAAGGTTCCACCCCCACTTAAAAATCCACAGCAGTAATACTTGGGTAATAGAAGTTAAAATTGATAGGTCGAGGAAAAGAATAGTTATCTTAGATAATAGGCGTAGGATCTATGGCCTAACGTGACCGTACTTCTGAATGGGTAAAAATCTATTTCTATAAATCGTTCAATTAGCTAAAGACATAAAACTACCTCTCGTAAAAAGTCAAATATTATTAGTTTAATATTAATGGTCTTAGCATGATATGAGATTAATTTAGATATGGTTTAGTAATAATGACATCAAAATGTCATTATTAGTCATGTATCAAGGCGAGAACTAAAGCATCTTAAAACTATGCTCTGTTCATTTTCGGAAGGTGTCATTGTATTTCCCTCCAAAATCAAAATGTTTATTTATATTTGTGTTTTAGACCTTCCTGAACAAATTTAGTTTTATAATGGGCGTAAGATCTCATGTCTGTATGTCTGTCTGTCAGGCTATCGGTTTGTGTGTCCACAAATCCTTGCCACACGCATAACTTCCACTTCCACAATTTTTATCCGATTTTGATGAAATTTTCTAGCTCTTCACAGGTAATGGGTTAGGACATCGATGTCGAAGTGTCGAAACCATCGATGTATCGGACTTAAAAAAAATCGATATTTGAAAAACATTGATTTTTCTATGTATCGGTAAACAGTAATGGTTTTCTCGAAACATCGA
Source organism: Gerris buenoi (assembly GCA_001010745.2). Classification (NCBI taxonomy): domain Eukaryota; kingdom Metazoa; phylum Arthropoda; class Insecta; order Hemiptera; family Gerridae; genus Gerris; species Gerris buenoi. The sequence goes on from KZ651761.1 coordinate 275,926, forward strand.
AAAGTTTGATGTTATCGATCCATCGAACCTCAAAAAATGTCGACAACGAATATGAGGAACGAAAACGAGGGATTTTTTTTGAAACTGGTGACCTTTTTTTTTCTTTTTTACTACGTTTTTATTAGCTTGGTTTCTTGTTTGTCCGGTACAAATCTTGCAAACGATTTTTGACTAACTTCCCGAATAGCTAGGCACTTGAAACTTTTAGAATAGCTCAGAACACGATGACAATGCATTATTTTAATACTTTCATACATCTTTCAGCAAAATTTAATTCGTTTTCAGCAAATTGTGCTGTATGGAAAGTTAGTTCGGAAAAAATCCGCAAGATATTTTATTTGTTTTGACATGTTCCATATATTTATGATTTATGACAGAAAATATAAAAACTTAGTATATAAAAAGTTCTTTTTATCTTGCAATTATTGCTCTTCAGATTGGAGAACCAATGTCGATGTATAGAAAACATAGATGTTTAGCTATCCAACCCTAGTAGGTTTATGCTTTGTATGGTCTCGCATGAATGTCATTGAAATTGGGTTTATAGTAGGCACTGCGAATTCACGAACATAGCAATCCACCAAAAATCAATTTATCAAGGTCTAAAGAACCAATTTTGCTCAAAATTGGCGGATAGTTAGGGACCTACCCGTGCAGATGATCACCTGTAATTTTTTATTGAATAATCTAAGTGCCACGCTAATTGACAACCCAACTTTCACTTTGCTCTATTGTAATTCTATGCAAATATGCAAAAATTTATCTTTAAAAAAGTTTGAGTTAGATAATAGGGTGATGTTTTTGAGGCTAAGATAACGGGAAAGCTTTATATTTAATCTTATTGAACAATTTGCAAACATTTTTACAAATTCCATTCCTTGATTTAGAAAAGATTATATACTGCTATAACATTATACTAATTATTAATATACTATTAAGCTCTATTTCTCTTAAATTTTTTAAGTTCAATAATAACAAAAATTAAAGTCAAGGTGTAGCAACCTGAAAAGTCAACTAAAGCACATGTAACACAACTATTATACAAGTTTAAAAATATGTTAAAAAAACACAAATTTTAACAAACTCTCATGAAATTTCAACATTTTTTGCTTTTAAGTAAGTAAGTAAAAAAAGAACTTCATTTTTACAAGCTACTCGAATAAAATACCGAACGTGCCTCGGCCGTCCATCCTTGTGTATCCCAACCAGGTCACCGTTAAATAAATCAGCAGCCGTTTCTCCGTTTTCTCATAACGAGTTTGAACTCGGCGGCTTCAAAATAAGAAAAAAAGCCACATGAGACTTCAAAGTGCTTTTTTTAACCTTATATTTCCTTGTTTTCAATCCTATATGGAGTGAAGTAACTTAGTTTTAAAATGGATTTTTCATAGTTTTCCTTAATATTTAAGTAATTTTCCGGGTTGTTTATTACAATGTTTATATTAGTGTTTAATACTGGAGGCGGTGGAGGTGGCTAAGACGACAGTATAAGGTAAATCCGCCCCCAGGTGTGTGGAAGGGAATGAGTCATACCTAAGTCCTTGCCTCCCTAGCCTACCGTCTAACTACCCGTAAACAGTCAGTCTCTGTCTGACAGTCCAACTGTGCGCGTCTTTCCTCGTTCCCGCCTATAAAAACGTTCCTTATACTTACGTATCTTCGTGAAGAAACTTTTTGTTTAAAAAAATAAAATAAAGAAAAAGTTAATGATAAAATATCTTTACAACTGT
>KZ651761.1:278162-288956 GCA_001010745.2 Gerris buenoi
GGGGGGGGGGGGGACTTTAAAGGTGACTTAAATAAAAGGAAGGAAAATAAACTAGAGATGCGGTACATGAAGAACTCGCGTACAATTGTGCTCTTATATCGGCCATACTATGTCTTCAGTATGACTATCAGGATAATTTTTCGGTTAAAACCTAGCTTATTCTTAATTAACGTGAAAAGCTTTAACATTATTTTTGATGTAATATGCCATATAGGTATAGGTATGAACTTATTTTGTCCATATTTGCTGAAAAAAACAACAAATATTTCCTACTCATTAAGGCCTTTAAAACGATGTTTGGCATTTCATGCTAACCAAAAACTTGTTCTTTAACCGTCTGCTGTATTGGTTGGTATCTTAAATTTAAAGTTTAGGATTCTGTGAGCTGAATTTCGTATTAAGTCGCTTCTACCAAGTTTTTGGTAGAAAAAACTATTTTTTATCATGCATCTGTACATAATATTTATTAAAAGTTATAGCAGGCTTGCTACGCTCGGTCTGAACTTTAAATTGATATATCATATGTCATGCTGTCCAGAAACCTTTTTTTTTAGACGTCCACTATCTTGGCCGCCATCGCCATCTTGAAAATATTTAGTGTGAATAGCTTGTCAAAGAAAGTTGTAAACCAATAATATGTGTATATCAAATAATGAAGTAGAAGTTTAGCAAAGTAAGTTCGTAAGAAGTTCAGCAAAGTAGTTCGTAAACTGCTAAAAAGATTTTTGATACAAAAAGAAAATAATCTAAATATGATAATATGATTCAAAATTTATAAATTTTATAACAGAAATTAAAATAAGACATTAATAATATCAAGAAATTTATTTTATATAGCGTATCACTCTTTATTGTCAACTATCATTAATAAATTAAAAACTTTAAATTTCAATTTATAAAAATGAACAAAAGGATAAATTACTTTAAATGGAATTACTAAGTATATTAGAATTGGTATTTTAATAAATTTGAAATACGTAATGTAAAAGTGTTAATGGACATTTAAAAATATATATTGAAAGAAAAGTTCGGTAATTTACAAGAAAGAACAGGATTATTTGAAGAAATGAAAGTACTGTTTTTACTGTGACACGATGGAGTTGATTATTTGTTTACTATTGGTGCCAGTGCATCTGGTGAGTTCAGCATGGGACGGCATTTCACCCTGGTACTCTGACTCAAGTAAGTTAAAAACGAAGTGCTATTTTATTTTACTTATAGGTCATTGAATAGATAAAGATCAATTAGACACAATAAAGCCAATCGTGCGATACAAACCTTAGAGTTTTGAAAAGTGGCACAGTTGTTTCTTAGTACTCTAGTTTATAGAACCTAAAAGGTTCTGGAGGGANATGCTGTCCAGAAACCTTTTTTTTTAGACGTCCACTATCTTGGCCGCCATCGCCATCTTGAAAATTTTTTAGAACCATACAGTTAACAGTTATCACAAATTATGAGATGCACCTGTGTTCCAAATTTCGTTGTATTTTATCAATTTTAACGCCAGTTATCGGTAGACAAACAAAAACAATCACATAAACTTTTCAAAGCCTCTGAAAAGTCTCTGAAATGAAAAACTTACTACGCTCGTTCAATAAATTAGACAATGTTGGTACCTAAAAGTAAAACATAATTAAAGTGAAGCATGTGCGGAAGCTACGTGCCACGTGCCACAATAATTGGCAGACTATTTTCGTAGCTTTTTGAGGCGGCACCCATATTTAAGAATGTATCATTTCTAGATTTCGCCTTCGCCTTAGGGTAAATTCCAAATTACAACGAAATCTATTAAATGGTTTTGCCTCTACACATCTTCATAGGCAGGAGACGAAACTCCTAAAAAAGAATAATTAACTCTTGACTTAATACAGGGAAAAGGTCACAATTCAATTTTAATTTGTTATTTTTGTTTTATTGGTTCGAATTAAAATGACATAATTTTAGCTAAAATGCCGTAAATTTTGCGAATAATTACTTAAACAAAAAATACCATAAACACAAAAAAAGTTAAAATGAAACAGACATAAACATGAAGAAAGAGGAGACGAGAAATAAAATTGGTCCGACTAGAGCAACCTTGCTCAAACCTTGAAAAACTGTTACAGTTTGTATAATACGACAAATTGCATGAATTATTAATAATAATAATTCCACTTATTTATGTTATTTTGATATTATAAAAATTAAATCAATGAATTTATAAATTAATTAATCAATTATGCTTCTATATTTTCTTTCTTATTTGTCAAATCTTGTGTAAGAACAATTCAACTTTCTTATAGTTATGAAAAAAGAGAATATTCTGTAGCAAATGACCTTCATGTTTTATTTATTTGTTCATTTTTGTTTTGTGTTAGATTGGGTAGTTTTTCGTGTTTTTTTTTTTATTAAGCTGCATTGTTATCGAAAGTACTCCGTGAAAGTTTCAGTTTTAAATTCTAGTTTGCACGGGTCGAGTAGTTTAGAAATTTATTACTCGACTCGTTTGGACACTTTGTTTTACTAAATTTATATTACTCGTCACCATTACTCCCAATACCTGACTGAATTACTCGACCATGGCTAATAATACTCAACTACTCGACCTGTGCAAACAAGGCTTTATAGATTCTCGGAAAGTGGATAAAAAATCCTATTTGTTTATACTCTGCATCGCATAACCTTCCTCTTTTTAAAAACTCTCCATTCCATAGAAAAAAACATTTGAACCATGGATATATATTTCTGTGTTAACCCCTGGTGGTAAAATATAGAACTAAATTATTAATTTTTTTTTCAAGCTACCTTTCTCTATATCCCAACTTACTGGTTCTGGTTCTATATTTAAGAACGCCCCATTTTCATGTCGTTTTTTTTTTTTTTTTTTTTTTTTTTTTTTTTTTTTTTTTTTTTTTTTTTTTTTNTTGCTCAAACCTTGAAAAACTGTTACAGTTTGTATAATACGACAAATTGCATGAATTATTAATGACTCATTTGGTTGAGAATAATTCCACTTATTTATGTTATTTTGATATTATAAAAATTAAATCAATGAATTTATAAATTAATTAATCAATTATGCTTCTATATTTTCTTTCTTATTCAATTTTGTGTAAGAACAATTCAACTTTTTTATAATTTTTAATTTAAATCAAATAATAACTATTATTAACCATGGGAAACAGACAGAGAAAAAAACCAAGCTAACTTCTATTATATCCCAACTAACTGATTCTATATTTAGGAACATCACATTTTCACGTCGTTTTTCTCTTTATTTTCCATGACGGATTGATTACAAGTAAAGTTAAATGAAAGTGTTGCGTAAAGATAAGATGTACACAATATTAAATGTTTATTGTTACGTTTATTTTGTTATCACAATCTTCAATTTGTACTATGTTTTTATTAGCTTACTTTCTTATTTGTTTGTTTGTTTGTTCAGTACAACTCTTGCAATCGATTTCTAACTAACTTCCCGAATAGCTAGACATTTGAAACTTTTAGCCTAGCTCAGAACACAAGAAAAGTCATTATTTTAATACTTTTAGCTATCTTTCAGCAAAATTTAATCAGCTTTCAGCAAATGTTAGTTGTAGGAAAGTTAGTTCGGAAAAAAAAGTCCGCAAGTTTTTATTATTTGCTTTGACATGACCCATATTTACGATCATCATTTTGAAGGGTTTATAAAATTTCTGATTATTTAGTCAACAGAAAATTTAAAAACGTATAGTATAAAATAATTACAAGATAAAAAGAACTTTTTATATACTACGTTTTTTAATTCAATTAATTCATTTTTTATTTACTTGGTTTTCTTATTCTTTTTTGCTGTCATTCAATGTTTACCTCTCAANTCTATAAGAGCATGCGCAGTGATGTAAGAGAAGTTCTATAAGAGCATGCGCAGTGATGTAAGAGAAGTTCTATAAGAGCATGCGCAGTGATGTAAGAGAAGTTCTATAAGAGCATGCGCAGTGATGTAAGAGAAGTTCTATAAGAGCATGCGCAGTGATGTAAGAGAAGTTCTATAAGAGCATGCGCAGTGATGTAAGAGAAGTTCTATAAGAGCATGCGCAGTGATGTAAGAGAAGTTCTATAAGAGCATGCGCAGTGATGTAAGAGAAGTTCTATAAGAGCATGCGCAGTGATGTAAGAGAAGTTCTATAAGAGCATGCGCAGTGATGTAAGAGAAGTTCTATAAGAGCATGCGCAGTGATGTAAGAGAAGTTCTATAAGAGCATGCGCAGTGATGTAAGAGAAGTTCTATAAGAGCATGCGCAGTGATGTAAGAGAAGTTCTATAAGAGCATGCGCAGTGATGTAAGAGAAGTTCTATAAGAGCATGCGCAGTGATGTAAGAGAAGTTCTATAAGAGCATGCGCAGTGATGTAAGAGAAGTTCTATAAGAGCATGCGCAGTGATGTAAGAGAAGTTCTATAAGAGCATGCGCAGTGATGTAAGAGAAGTTCTATAAGAGCATGCGCAGTGATGTAAGAGAAGTTCTATAAGAGCATGCGCAGTGATGTAAGAGAAGTTCTATAAGAGCATGCGCAGTGATGTAAGAGAAGTTCTATAAGAGCATGCGCAGTGATGTAAGAGAAGTTCTATAAGAGCATGCGCAGTGATGTAAGAGAAGTTCTATAAGAGCATGCGCAGTGATGTAAGAGAAGTTCTATAAGAGCATGCGCAGTGATGTAAGAGAAGTTCTATAAGAGCATGCGCAGTGATGTAAGAGTTCTATAGGACTCTCACTTCTCGCTGTAAGATGCATTGATATCTTGGCCAGCATGCATGAACAAATGAAAAAAAAAAATCATTGAAATAATATGTAAGCTAGTGATGGAAGAAATTCTGGTTAAAAGGACGAGGTTACATTGGATACGAATTCGTACGCAATATTGGAATAATACCTAATAATAATATTGTAATAAGATTACTTTTCGGTCAGGAGATTCCGAAAAGTAATCCATTTCAGTGCGATCAACGATCAATCATTATTTCTGTTCTACAAACTGAATTCTCGCACGAGTTCGCACGAACACGGTTTCCACCCCATTCGTTCGATTTCATTCGTACGAACCCGTACGAATTCTTAAGACAAAAATTCGGATCCAATGTAACCTCGGCCTTATTCGAATATTATTCCAAATCCAAGTGGTCACCTATAAAGTGACCAACGTAACATCAACTTAAATAACCAACTTAATAAAGCAATGCTAGTTTCTTGTTTATTGTTTTAAGTAGACATTCTTTTTATTTGATTTTGTAACTAAAACAGTAAGATCAAAGAAAATTAGTAAGAAACAGTACATAGTATCATTTATATAATCGAGCAGTGTCCCGTCGACGACGACTCCCCTAGAAATGATTTGGTAATATTGCAAAGCTAAGGCAACCACATAAATTGTTTTGATTTCTTGGTCTTTAAATAGATATATCTGTGTATGGGAGGTAAAGGGCACTATGTGCCAAATTCAAATTTTTCGGGAGAGCTAGTTTAATGATTTTTATACTTATTTTACCTCCCCAGCATGTTGCTTCATAGTGACTTTTCCAACTGGCTAAATCCGTGAGTTTTAGTTTTAGGACATAGTGCCTTGTACCTCTAAAAAAAGAGGGAGGGGGGATGAATAGGAAACTGTTAAAACCTCAATTTCGTAAAAAATGGAGATAGTGCCCTTTACCTTCCATACACAGATAATTACTTATCCAAATCAATATCTAGGTTACTTAATTTTACTTTCCTTTTTAAATATAAAATTAAGCTCGTTGTAGAAAGGCTTAACATCTCGTATATTATAAATATAGTGTGACATTAAAGATTACAATGAATGATAACAAATGAATGATAAGAATGAATTGTAATTAAGAATAGCAACTTAGTGATATCAAATCTTCATTGTTATACGAGTCTATTCTTAAGATGATTTAGAGATATTAGACAATTTATGATTCTTCTGTTAATGCAAATGCAAACAGTTTCTTATTTCAAATCTTATCTGATTTTAATCTTACATATTAATCGCACGTTGAGAATCATTTCTCAACAATAGCAATGCGTGGGTTCTGAAGAAAAAACATTTAAAAGAGTATGCGCAGTGATGTAAGAGAAGTTCTATAAGAGCATGCGCAGTGATGTAAGAGAAGTTCTATAAGAGCCTGCGCAGTGATGTAAGAGAAGTTCTATAAGAGCATGCGCAGTGATGTAAGAGAAGTTCTATAAGAGCATGCGCAGTGATGTAAGAGAAGTTCTATAAGAGCATGCGCAGTGATGTAAGAGAAGTTCTATAAGAGCATGCGCAGTGATGTAAGAGAAGTTCTATAAGAGCATGCGCAGTGATGTAAGAGAAGTTCTATAAGAGCATGCGCAGTGATGTAAGAGAAGTTCTATAAGAGCATGCGCAGTGATGTAAGAGAAGTTCTATAAGAGCATGCGCAGTGATGTAAGAGAAGTTCTATAAGAGCATGCGCAGTGATGTAAGAGAAGTTCTATAAGAGCATGCGCAGTGATGTAAGAGAAGTTCTATAAGAGCATGCGCAGTGATGTAAGAGAAGTTCTATAAGAGCATGCGCAGTGATGTAAGAGAAGTTCTATAAGAGCATGCGCAGTGATGTAAGAGAAGTTCTATAAGAGCATGCGCAGTGATGTAAGAGAAGTTCTATAAGAGCATGCGCAGTGATGTAAGAGAAGTTCTATAAGAGCATGCGCAGTGATGTAAGAGAAGTTCTATAAGAGCATGCGCAGTGATGTAAGAGAAGTTCTATAAGAGCATGCGCAGTGATGTAAGAGAAGTTCTATAAGAGCATGCGCAGTGATGTAAGAGAAGTTCTATAAGAGCATGCGCAGTGATGTAAGAGAAGTTCTATAAGAGCATGCGCAGTGATGTAAGAGAAGTTCTATAAGAGCATGCGCAGTGATGTAAGAGAAGTTCTATAAGAGCATGCGCAGTGATGTAAGAGAAGTTCTATAAGAGCATGCGCAGTGATGTAAGAGAAGTTCTATAAGAGCATGCGCAGTGATGTAAGAGAAGTTCTATAAGAGCATGCGCAGTGATGTAAGAGAAGTTCTATAAGAGCATGCGCAGTGATGTAAGAGAAGTTCTATAAGAGCATGCGCAGTGATGTAAGAGAAGTTCTATAAGAGCATGCGCAGTGATGTAAGAGAAGTTCTATAAGAGCATGCGCAGTGATGTAAGAGAAGTTCTATAAGAGCATGCGCAGTGATGTAAGAGAAGTTCTATAAGAGCATGCGCAGTGATGTAAGAGAAGTTCTATAAGAGCATGCGCAGTGATGTAAGAGAAGTTCTATAAGAGCATGCGCAGTGATGTAAGAGAAGTTCTATAAGAGCATGCGCAGTGATGTAAGAGAAGTTCTATAAGAGCATGCGCAGTGATGTAAGAGAAGTTCTATAAGAGCATGCGCAGTGATGTAAGAGAAGTTCTATAAGAGNAAAAAAAAAAAAAAAAAATCGAATTATCTCCATTTCATGGAAAACATTGATTCATAGATATGTTTTTGTTTTTGGGCGTTGAATGGTCCACTAGGAGGCTTTGATATCATTTTATATAAAATTTTGAACTTATATAAAAATGGTACTAAAATGAGTTCAAGTTAAAGCAATCTACCTCTTACGATATTCTAACTTCCTGGCATGATAATTTAAAGCATCACATTTTTCATGTCATTTTTTTACTGTAATGAAAATTACTTCTGTACTCCACAGCTAAAACATACACTATAATATAATAGCATCTGTAACAACAACAAAAAAAAAACGAAGCTTGTAAAATTTTACGAGCACTTACTAGTTTTTTTTTTTCGTTTTAAAGGGAATTGGATTTAAACAAGTAATAGATGAAGTAAGGGTACTTCAGACTTCTCAAGTTATTGAAAATTATACTTAATTCTAACATAAGTAGGTCTTAAAGAGTCATATGATTTTTCAAGCGCTAACCACTTGAAAAATCATACAGTAGAATTGTCCTAAGAGGTATTACTATGTTAGTTGTTCGTAAACAATCAACCAGAGCCTATGTATTATTTTTTTTCTAAACTGACCGTTTAAAAGTGGATTTTTAAAGTGATGGATTTCTTTAAATGGTTGGCTGCTCTGGGTTACGAGCTAGAAATCCTGGTAAGGAGCGTTACCAGCCCCTCAAGCTTCCCTATAAAGGCCACACAAGAGAGAATGGTAAGTCGTGAAATGATACATCATTTCCATCGGCCTCTAAACTCTGGGAAATCTTCTCACTCCTAATGGATTTTTAATGATTTTTTATGGGCCAAAAGGTTGTAAGATAAAGGGTTATACATGAGATTTATTTCCACGCTATGAGTACTTTCGCAAAAACAATAAAGCAAGATTAGTGGAGAAAGGAGAGTAAAAAGGAGTACCTCAGGGTTAAAACTATAACTCTGTGACTTTTAAGAAAAAGACCCCCAAGCTAAAATTTAAGTTATGACTTTATGTTTTTAATGGAATCAGACACGATCTTTGACTTCCATTCCTAATAATAATGGATATGAACTTCAATTTGTCATTTCGACTGAAGGAAGTAGTCTCATAATTAGAATTGATTTGGAAAGTCAAGGAAAATTGAAATAAAGATGAAATAGAAATAAAAATTGAGTAGAGATGCAATGATTGGTCGAGATTGTGTCGTCTGAGAAGTCAAAATTTCGAGTTCTCATTGGCTCCATTTTCAATTTTCCGGTTATTTTAAAATCAATTCTAATTGTAAGACTAGTATAATTATTCGTTCACTGATAATACCTACAAAATTCAAGTTATCACAAATGCTGTTATACAATTTTTTTATTATGTATTAACGAAGCTGTTGCGGCAACTGCATCAAGCTTAGTTACAAAACAATTGATTTGGGAGCATCTGAAAGCTTTCCTAAATTGAGTATTTACTTACATATACGGTCGGACCTCCATACAACGAATTTCTATATAACAAAAATCTCTATGCTACAAATTTTTTTTACGTCCCACAATTTCTCTATATAATGTGTTTCTATAGTAAAAGAAATTCTATATAACGAAACTTCTATAGAACAAATTTTTATTCTGGAACCATCAGTTTCGTTATATGGAGGACCGACTGCATATTGCTTCCAAGACTACCGAAGGTAAAGTAAGCTATGTAATGTCGATCGTTCTCAATAACGATGTCTTCGATTTCAAAAATTCGAAAACATAAATCCGTCATCAGACATAAGGGAATTTTTTTGGTTCCAAGTCTGTTGCTTGATTTTCGCGAAACAACATATCTTAAAAACAACAGCTGATTTTAATGAAATTTGGATTAAAAAAAAATGAAATTTTCGTAACCCAGAGCAGCCAACCATTTAAAGAAATCCAGCACTTTAAAAATCCACTTTTAAACGGTCAGTTTAGAAAAAAATAATACATAGGGACTGGNATAGAACTAAATTATTAATTTTTTTTTCAAGCTACCTTTCTCTATATCCCAACTTACTGGTTCTGGTTCTATATTTAAGAACGCCCCATTTTCATGTCGTTTTTTTTTTTTTTTTTTTTTTTGGACGACAGATTGATTACAAGCAAAGTTAAATAAAAGTGTGGTGTAAAGAAAAGATGTACATGATGTTAAATTTTTATTGTTAAGTTTATTTTGTTCACAATCTTCAATTTTCTACTACGTTTTTATTAGCTTGCTTTCTTGTTTGTTTGTTTGTCCAGTACAATTCTTGCAATCGACTTTTAACTAACATTCAGAGTAGCTAGACATTTAAAACTTTTAGAATAGCTCAGAACACGATGAAAAGTCATTATTTTAATACTTTTAGCTATCTTTCAGCAAAATTTAATTCCTTTTCAGCAAATTTTGGTGTATGAAAAGTTAATTCAGAAAAGTTTTTATTATTTGTTTTGACATTACCCATGTTTACAATCTTCATTTTGACAGGTTCAAATTTATGATTTATGACAGAAAATTTAAAAACGTGGTACATAAAAAGTTCTTTTAGCGAATAATCGAAGAAAATTAAGCTATTGCAATGGCTTCAACATTTTTCTAATGCGAATTTTTGTAAATTTTTTTATGGAAATCCGTTTTAGGCCATTCTTCTTTTTTATATGTATGTATGTACGTATGTATGTATGTATATATGTGTCACTCCAGACGATATCTCCCTTTAGGATGCACTTAAAAATTTCAAACAAATTTTAAAATATCAATAATTTCAAAAGAAAGGATGAGTTCGACGGCCAGAATTTTTGGATTTCATTTAGGGATCATTTTTTTGACAATTTAGGGTCAAAAATAGCATAAAACAAACAATGTAACTGTTCAGGACAACCTGAACTCCTTTTTTTATTTATTGTATAAGGCCTTTTGAAATTCTTTTATGTATATTAATTAACAGGAAAATTTGATACATTATACAGTTTATGTAGTAAAGTCTTCTAGATACTAGACCCGCTTCGCATCTTATCCTGTAACCCAGGTTCGGTCATTCTTCATTTACACCTCCAAGAGCTATAAAGAAATTATGAGTCTGTTGTTGATTGCCTGCAAGCAAGCATGACTGAGTGATTACGAACCCTTGTTAGTGTTAGTTGTCCCTGGCATCCAGGTTTAATTTATTTATCCTGGATGCCAGGTAAATTTAGACTTTCTTTAAATTGTGCACAAAGTTTCTTTAATATGGACAGAAATTAGTTTAAGTGGAAGTTGGCTGATTGAAGAAAGTAAGTGGCTATATGAGTTGACTCAAAGCAAGCAAGTGGCTTTTATTTATTTTATATTGTTGTTATTCGGCATTCGGCGGGTTAATCCTAGTT
>KZ651761.1:301520-337781 GCA_001010745.2 Gerris buenoi
ACTAGCCGTTAGGCCCGCGGTAACGGGCAGAATAATAAATATGGTTTAGAAAAAGAGCTGAGAGATAATTAGTTATAATTGAAATATATATTTAAAGAGATATTTACTGTTTAAATAGTAAGTTTTATGCAGTTATAGGTAATTAAAATTAAAACATTTAAATAGGAAGTTTTGTGCTCCGATATTCGTTACATAGGTATAGCGCAAATGGTTTGGTATCGGGCTTTCACCTAGTAGTCCCGGGTTCGATCCCAGCTTATGGCACATCAATTTTTAACGTTATAAATCATTTAGAGGTGAGTCGTTGTTGTCGTTGTTGGGACACTACTCGATTATATAAAAGATAGTATTCCACCGTTCGCATATCGGCACAAAAAATGTGTACCAAATGAAAGGTGATAACATTGTAGCTTAGCAGAACATGTAGTCTATTACACTTATAACCACAGGGTCATAAATAACAATGAACCATTTTAAGTTCGTGACTAATTGCGTGTAATTTATGCCACTGATAAGTAAGAGTTAATTTCGAATTATTCTTAATTGGTAGGTAAAATAAAAAATCAGTCCGAGGCAAATTAGAAAGACTATATTACGAACTCATAAAATTACTTAGCCAAGTGTTTTTCATTTATTAGTTATCGAGTTTTCATTGATACATTTAATTATCATTGAAAATTGTATCGAAATTTTTCAGAAAAATATTAATTTATCATAAAAATAACTTCTCCTCGGCGGTGAATCGAACCCGGACTTTCTCCGTCCGCGTTTAAAGCTATTTTCTCAGGAACTATACTCATAATATTATATTTTTTAAATCTGACAGCTTTAGATTTTTTTTTTTTTTTTTAAATCAAAATCGTCGGAACCATTTTCGAACGGAATTAATACGTCTCACAGGTCGAATCCGGCTAGTTTGGAGACCTCTGCCCCTGCAACAGAGCAAAAATACTTTATAGATAATTTTTAAATTTTAAAATAGCAAGTGTGGAAATTTTATTCTGCTGGTTATCAGATGTGGTCGTCAAAGAAGCAGAGACGCCGGAAGAACCCTGTTTTTATTCACCAATCATGTAAAATTTCAAATTGATAAAAGAAGAGGTTTTTGAGTAATGAAGTGATACATATAAATACAACGTATAAATAATTTCTGAGTATGATTTCTGTTATATTATCCTTAGTAAATAAATAAATAGTTTAAAAGCTACTGCGAGTGGTTAAGATTCTTACAGGAGTGTACTTTTATAGGTTTACTTAGGAAGGAGAGTTTTGAACCAAGTACCCCCACACTACCCTCTTCCACTTATCTTCAACTATGACATTCATCATGAATTAATAAATTCCTTAATATTCAGTAATTTATTGCAATGAACTTCAATGATAGAGCCACGCGATGCCTAGTTAGTTACTTAAGCATGTTGAGTAACTAGCTAAGATAAAGGATAAGTGCGTCTAATGAATTGAAAGGTTAAGACGCGAAAAAAACAAATTAAATTAAAAATAATTTGCATTCTTTCTTATCATTGGCTACTCAACTCAGAAGGACATACCATTTGGTATTACCTGATACGGTAGTGCTAGTCGGGTAACGATTAGAAGTTAAAAAGTTAACGCGTCGAGCGGTGAAAGACTAATTGGTAAATCTCTACGTGTCCCGCTAAAGGACCTATCCCATTACTTCTGGAGCCGGGGTCATTTGTAACCGAGGAGTCGAGAAAGTTGCCACTTTGAGGTACGTAATGGCCAAGTGAATAAGGTACTAAGGTTACACCTCTGGCTGTCTATTTGTGAAAAAAAAAACAAGTTTAATCTAGGACCTTAACCACGATACTCTCCTTAAGATTATTAATTATAATTTTTTAGAATCATTTATATATATTGTAATGCGACTAACTTGCAATTTAAGAGGACATTTTTACTGTTGATATTGCGAGAGCATTCTCACGCTATAAATCTTAGACTACTCTGTGGTTTTATATCTATAAATGCGCTTGTCTCAAATTACTGTTGGCAATAAACATTTTAGTGTCAAAATATCAACACACACACACACACACACACACACACACACACACACACACACACACACACACACACACACACACACACACACACACACACACACACACACACACACACACACACACACACACACACACACACACACACACACACACACACACACACACACACACACACACACACACACACACACACACACACACACACACACACACACACACACACACACACACACACACACACACACACACACACACACACACACACACACACACACACACACACACACACACACACACACACACACACACACACACACACACACACACACACACACACACACACACACACACACACACACACACACACACACACACACACACACACACACACACACACACACACACACACACACACACACACACACACACACACACACACACACACACACACACACACACACACACACACACACACACACACACACACACACACACACACACACACACACACACACACACACACACACACACACACACACACACACACACACACACACACACACACACACACACACACACACACACACACACACACACACACACACACACACACACACACACACACACACACACACACACACACACACACACACACACACACACACACACACACACACACACACACACACACACACACACACACACACACACACACACACACACACACACACACACACACACACACACACACACACACACACACACACACACACACACACACACACACACACACACACACACACACACACACACACACACACACACACACACACACACACACACACACACACACACACACACACACACACACACACACACACACACACACACACACACACACACACACACACACACACACACACACACACACACACACACACACACACACACACACACACACACACACACACACACACACACACACACACACACACACACACACACACACACACACACACACACACACACACACACACACACACACACACACACACACACACACACACACACACACACACACACACACACACACACACACACACACACACACACACACACACACACACACACACACACACACACACACACACACACACACACACACACACACACACACACACACACACACACACACACACACACACACACACACACACACACACACACACACACACACACACACACACACACACACACACACACACACACACACACACACACACACACACACACACACACACACACACACACACACACACACACACACACACACACACACACACACACACACACACACACACACACACACACACACACACACACACACACACACACACACACACACACACACACACACACACACACACACACACACACACACACACACACACACACACACACACACACACACACACACACACACACACACACACACACACACACACACACACACACACACACACACACACACACACACACACACACACACACACACACACACACACACACACACACACACACACACACACACACACACACACACACACACACACACACACACACACACACACACACACACACACACACACACACACACACACACACACACACACACACACACACACACACACACACACACACACACACACACACACACACACACACACACACACACACACACACACACACACACACACACACACACACACACACACACACACACACACACACACACACACACACACACACACACACACACACACACACACACACACACACACACACACACACACACACACACACACACACACACACACACACACACACACACACACACACACACACACACACACACACACACACACACACACACACACACACACACACACACACACACACACACACACACACACACACACACACACACACACACACACACACACACACACACACACACACACACACACACACACACACACACACACACACACACACACACACACACACACACACACACACACACACACACACACACACACACACACACACACACACACACACACACACACACACACACACACACACACACACACACACACACACACACACACACACACACACACACACACACACACACACACACACACACACACACACACACACACACACACACACACACACACACACACACACACACACACACACACACACACACACACANTCTGCATTTATTATTAAAATCTAACAATCGTAGATAAAGTACGGTACGCAACTCGTGCGAAAACGGCATTTTGCATTGCTCGTGTGGTTTTTACTACCCTCGCTGCCGCTCGGGTGTAAACTCCACACTCGCATGCAAAATGCTACTTTCCACACTCGACGCGTAACGTACTATTACTTGCTCAAAGGAAGAGTATTTTTTACAACCAAAAAAATTCAAAACTGAGATTCAACGTTACTTTCAAAACGATATGAGTGGTTTTTTAGCTGGATGTCTGTCATTCTGTTTCTTTGCGTGTCTGTCTGTCTGTGTCACGCATAAATCCCACACTTTTGAAGTTAGAAATTTGAAACTTGGTGATAAAATCAGTAGTATTTCCACCCGGAAAATTATAAATTTGGGACGTCATTTACCTTTTTTCCAAAGTAAGTTATAATTTCAAAAATTGCCATTTCACTGAAATTAGCACCAATACGTCGCGTCAGAGAGGTTACGTAAAGGTGACAAAGGTTGCTAGCGTCATGCGCCCTGAACTATTGTTCGTCAGGTTATCCTTCTTCTGGCTCATAATATAAGATTGTTTACTAGTGTTCTGTATGCATTTTATAGTTTTTTCCTCTTTTTATTCTATTATAAGCTTTTTTAACCGTTTTTAACCTTATCATATTTTNAGATTTTTACTTTTAATTTATTTTATTTACTATACAGTTGGTTGTTTTCAACCAAATAAATCCGAAACCGAAATTTCAAAGGAAATGTCCCTTTTGGGTAAATACATCAATACGCAATTACAACTAATTACAATAAGTGCGGTTTTTAGCTGGATGTCTGTCATTCTATCTGTGTGCTTTGTCTGTCTGTCAGTGACTCGCATAACTTTGAGAGATTTGAAACGTTGTGATAACAATAAAGTCTTTACATGTAGTTGTGTCACCAGAAAAATCATAAATTTGTGACGTCAATTACCCATTACCCTAAGTCAGTAAAAATTTCAAAGATTCGTAATCATCTAAAAACAATCCGATTGTTATGAAATAAATACCGATTGTCTCTCTTCACAAGAGAAAAAATTTCCCTTGATTTCGTTTTGATGTCTGCTGCCATTTTGAAAATATTGACTTTTGAACTTTTTATTCGGCAAAAATAATTTCGCCGATAGAGCTGAAATTCGCACCAATGATACCTATATAAGATAAATAAGTCCTCCATATTGTTCACTTAACATCTGCAGCCATTTAGGAATTATTTGCGGCAAAAATGGTCCGAGACGTCCCACGTCAGATTTATACTTTTCTCACCTTCTCCGAAGGTATGTAGGAAAAGTATTGTTTTATTTTATTGATTTTTTTTTGTTTTTAATTATTGATTTCTCAACACAACAGTGTCTTCATATATTTTTCTGTTAGCAAGTTTATAAATAATTGTATACTTAATAAGTTAATTTATGTTTCAATATAATATAATTCTTTGTAATTAATTTGAAAGATATTAGTGAGAGAGTAGGTTCAGGCTCTCTCAGTGGAACCGACATTCCGATACTCACTATAATCTTAATCTGGATTTAGAGGAGAATTCGTGAGTCAGGTTGTTCACAAATGATCACATCTATTACTGTGTAAGCTGACAGGCCGTTTCGTCTTTTAAACGATTTCAATATCGAAAGAGATATTCTTTGATGTAGAATGTAGATCGATAAAAAGTGTTTCGTAGGTATTCTGATGAACATAAAATAATAATTGACAGAGGAACTGTCGTTAAAAAAAAATCAAAATGATCATGAAAAACTATGCTTTTTTAACAAACTCTCGTGGAAAATTAAACAATTTTCTCAACTGTTATTTATTTTTGTTGTCTATACTATCTTTAAGATCCCCCATACACGGTCAAAATGTTTACAGCTGTTTGATGTTTGCGCAAACATGATTTTTGACGTGTATGGTCTAAATTTGCTCGACATCAGGTTTGCGCAAACCTATAATAGCTTATTATTCTTTACCCCCACTCAAAATTAAAAAAAAAAAAAAAAAATCAGTCCGAGACAACTCAGAAAAACTTTCTCATATACGAATTCATATTAGCCCAGTGTTTCCCATTTATTAATTTTCGTATGTATATTTAATTATTACTGAGCATTTCATCAAAATTTACCATAAAAATGACTTCTCCCCGGCGGGGAATCGAACCCGGGCACTCTCCGTCCGCGTTTTAAGCTTTTTTTTCAGGAACTAGATTTTTCCTGGGAAAACGGCTTATATCGTTAAATTCGTATTTAAATGGACTACATTTTTGAATATTTTTAATCAAAATCGTCGTCACCGTTTTCGAGAAATATATTTTTTTTTTTTACGTTTTTTCAGAGTTTTGGGGAGCAGTGCCTCTATATTTGGGGCTAGTGCCCCTATATTTGGGGCTAGAATTCATTTCTCGATTTCGCTTCGGGGTATGATTTTTCTGAACATGTATGCCAAATTTCGTCAAAATCGGCCCAGTAGTTTAGGCGACAGTGGACGGACAGAATTTAAAAAAAAAAACACGTTTTTGGACTCAGGGGACCTCAAAACGTGTAAATCCATCAAAATCTCAAAATAGAATTTTCGCGTTATCACAATACTTTCTCTTTATATGAGAAAGTAAAAAAAGATCAAATGATAGAAATGGAGAAGATAGAAAAGAAGGGTGCTACCTCCCAAAAACTGAAAAAATTATTCAGCGGTTCAGACGATTTTGATTAAAAAAATTATAAAATGTAGTCCATTTAAATAAAAATCTAACGGTGTAAGAGTTTTCACAGGAAAAATCTAGTCCCTGAGAAAATTCCTTTAAACGCGCATGGAGAGAATCTGAATTCAATTACCAGCGGAAGAGAAGTTATTGTTATGATACAATTTGATAAAATGTTCAATAATAACTAAATGTACCTACTATATAATAAATGGAAAACACTGGGCTAATGGGCTAAGTAATTATGAACTTATATAATGAGAAAGTTAGTCTAAATTGAGAATTGCTTCTCGAACCGATTTTATTTTGTAGTAAATGTCTTACAGTCATATCTATATAAAGGAAGATAATAAAAAGGAATTACGTCAGAAGAAAATGCTCGCATAAGTATCCTGCATGTTAATATTTAACATTCTGACCATAAGAGGTACTGTAACGCAATAAATAGCGTTAATGAAATTTCCTTGTATGGAGGAAGTAAGTACTTAGTCAAAAAAGAAAGTAAGGCGGGGAATATGAGAAATTTATCTTCTCAAGCGCCATCATATTTTAAACGATCAGTCAACCATTAATAGTTATTTACGCAACAAGGGAGAGAAGTATGTTTTTCTGCTCGAGGTTAGGTTTTCTCCTGAGGCACCGCCGAAGGAGATAACTTCATTAGCTCCCGAGGCTTGCCGAGGGAGATAACTGTAGTATTAGCTCTCGAGGCTTGCCGAGAGAGATAATTCCGAGAGTAGAAATACCTCGATCCATGTTGCGTATTAAATTTTATCTACGACTAGTGCACCATGGGTAATAGCTATTAAGTTTGTAAATATAAAAGTTTTACCTACAAATTCACGCAATTTAAACACCTTAAACTGATATTTAGTTACTTGATTTATTAAAATAACAATTCTTATACTAAATATATACGTTTTTAATTTAATTACGTTTAGTTTGTTTTTAATTTAAAGACTTTGTATGATAACCTAAAGTAACCTTCCCGAAAAAAAGTAAACAAAACAGCTAAAAAAACAACATAATACTTAAAATTTACCTAAAAAATACCTTTTAAGTTGGTATGACTGTTTTTTTACTCCCAAGGGAGGGAAGTAACACTTCCCTCCCTGTTATTAGCAATGTAAAGTCTACTTACAGTGCAAGTCGTAGATAAAAATAATTTTGCTGTCAAGTCTACAGAAGGTAGCGGAAGCTATGTGATCGTTGTAAAGAACGAACATTTTTTTATATTTCCGATTTCAAAAACTTCGGAGGTAGAAATCCCTTTCAGACATCAGGGAACATTTTTGATTCCGTGTCTAACTTGCGGTCGGCTAAATTCTTGCGAACCCAACGTCTGATTTTAATGCAATTTTTTTTAGGTAAAAATTAGCTTATTGTTGGTCCCAGATAAGTTTTAAACGTCTAATGGGCGCCATTTGTTTCTCTTCCTCATGACCACAAACATTATATTTATTTACACCAATAGCTTCAAAAGTACTCCACCAATATCTCGATTTCAAAATTAGTCATCTAATTTTGTATGAAATTTGGATGGTTTGTTGTTGGTTAATTTCAACCGTCTGTCCTCTTTAATTTTTGCTAATTGATACGCCAATATTAAACCCGAAACGAGAGCAATACTTTTTTGGGATTTTTGGGACGAAGTTCCTTATGGCACGTTCTGGGCCCGGGAGTGAATCCGAAAAAAATGACCAAAATCACCGTCACGCAAAATCCGTCACGAAATTTACTGATGGCGATAACTTGTGTAAAAGTTGACCAACTTAGTTGAAATTAGGTACACATGTTTATTTTACCAATGCCCAAGACAAGTTCCGCAAGTTCTCAAGACAAGTTCCCAAGACAAGTTCTCCGCCCAAGCGTTCACGCGCAACGCTCGCGTAAACGTAAGCGTCAAATTAAAAAATTGGAATTTTTGGACGGGAAAAAATTCTAACCTCATCTATTTAATGAGGCAAACAACTTTTATAAATACATTTTTTTAGTAAAACGAACACCGACACTGCTATGAAGTGATAAAGATCGCTAAATTTATTAAAGTGGACGAAAACGATTTAAATAAAGAAAACAACGTTTATACCGATATCTTACGTTCTAACGTAACGATTTTAATGAAACATTGTATACATCACCTATAGTACAATTGAAACAAGCACGTAAAATTTCAACCTGACGCAAGCAGAATGTTTTGTGTATTAATGATTTATATTTTTTATTTTAATATTTAATTGGAGTAATTTTGCCAACGGGGTATGAGAGGACAGCTCTTTTTCGTTCTACAACCATCTGCTTTAACTATAAATTTATGATTCTTTTTTCTACAAGTTAGTTTCTTTTAATTTTGTCTCTTTTCTAACTCCACCATGTATAAGTAGTTATTTCTGTGATTTTATAATTTATATATAATGAAAAGCGTAAGGAACTTCGTTCCTACCGGGTGTCCCACGACACCACACGTAATTTTTTTTCTCCAATTTTCAAAGTGCCATATCTCGGAACCTATATTGGTCTTACAGAGCTCCGGTTGAGCTTATGCTGCCGAAAATTTACTTTACTTTTAATATAAACTAATAACACCGAAAAACCCATAGTTTACAAGCTATATGGCAAAAAATGTGATTTTTAGGTGCTTTCCCATGATTGTATTTTGTCTGATTTTGGATATGTTAAAAAGGCAAGGAATGTTGAGTTGAATACCACTACAATCGCGCTCGTGAAGCAATTTTACCTGGGTAAAATTCTGAATCCTGCATCCTTGCGTAATCTTGCATCCTCTGTTTACCTGGGTCAAATCATATTTTCCCTGGGCCCTGGACTATACATGAATTCATGATATAAAAATCAAAACAATTTTGACACAAAAGTAGGGGGAAAATTAAATATATTTGACAAAAGAAGGTTGTTATAAAATGCATGAAATCATTAAAGTATAAGAAAAAGGATGAGAGGAAGCTATGTGCCACACTAATTGACAAAGTATATTATTGTATGACTAATCCTGTTAAAAATAAATAAAGTACTAATGATTCAGCATTGCGTAAAAATATAAGGAAAGGTCAGAAATTTCTCACATGTTGTTTTCTTTCTTTTTTTTTTTTTTTTTGAAAAAAAAAATTAAAACTTTAATTAGTTTCTTTTTTTTATTTTTTTATTTGAAAGTCTTGGAATAGATTGGAAATGTTTTAAAAGAAAGGATATTTCCCAGGCCGGTAGGGCAGAAGAATGGTTCGAGATGGTAACGGGGACAGTGGCTGGAGCACATTGGATAGCTTCGTCTCTATTCAAGATGTTGTATCCAGTATTATACCAAATGAGGAAGAAGACCAAGAATCTTGTATATAAATACACAACACTAAGATTCCATCCTTACCTTGGTGTGCGAGTGTGTGTACAGGACTTTCCTTCTTCCACGATCGTTTCTTCCAAACAAGGAAGTAATTCTTTCTCCTGCTGGTTATTTTTCTTTTTCTTGTTCTTCTTCGCTCTCTAAGAGACGTCGACTCTCCGCATCCAAACCCGGGTTCAATCTGTTCATTTATCACATTCTCCTTGACTTTGAACGCACCACCCCGTTTTTGGCATTTCCGAAAATTGCTTTATCGCTTCTACCGTTTTACAAAAAACTTTCTAATTAACGAGAGTAAGGGGAAATTTAAAAACAAACATTAGGTGTAACGGTAAAACCTAAAAATTCAGGTATCCATTATAAGAAATTAGGTGTCTAGGTCCCACACTTAATAAAGGTGAAACTTAAGAAAAGACAAAATATATAAGAACAGAAAATTATTTTAGTTCTTTACTATAAAAAAAAAATCTAACTAAGACAAACTTTCTCATAAGATCCTTGACTGTGCTTCTCTCCAATGTTTGACTTATAATAAAACTTATAATAACTTATAAAATTATAAAAAAAACTTAACTTAATTATAAAACTTATAAAATAACTTATAATGAAAGAGGTGCATTTTACTAACCAAACGGCATCATCACACAAAAAAATTGTAATTGAAATAATTGACCGATTTCGGCTATTCTAATGCAATCCTTCTTGGCATTTCTTTAGAATGTTACTCCCCTTATAAAAAAACAGAAAGGAATATCAATCCAAATAAAATGTATGGAAAATTCTTCTTTAGACTGTTACTCCTCTCATAAAAAATCGTTAAGAACATTTTTGTTTTGTGAAATAATTTTTTTATTTCAGATTTATGGATCACTTAGCTTTAGTTACCTTCAGCAAGCACAGAAGTAAATTTAAACATTCACATTTAAAATTGATATATAATTTGTATCGATATGTCTAGATTATTTAATCCATTAATCGTTTCCAATTTAAAAATATCTATATAAATGAAAAACTAAAACGAAGCCGACTAAAAGAACCATTAATAACTAAACCAGAGATAAAACGTTTCCTTTTTAAATTGGATGAGACTCCCAGGATGCAAATGATCATGGGGTAATGGATTGAAAAACTAACGACCATCCTCATCCTCATCCTAGTTGAAAGATCCTGAAGTCAGTGATAAGTTACCTTCAATCTTATTTTAATATCTTTCGTATTTTTATTTTTTTTATGTATTAATTTAACCAGATTAAATTTAAAATTAATCTACTGATAACTCGAAGGTGAAATTTAATTATTTGAAAAAAAAATGGAAAAATAAATACATATCTTATAAAAACCAGAATAAAACTGATAAATGGTAGAATAAATGAAGATGCTAATGATTTTTGAAGGCATAAATAAGATTTTTTTTATTTATAAATGAGCTATCATCTCTGGATAAAAAAAATTCTCTGAGACAAATGAAGTAAATAATATAAAATGACTACCTTAATGGAGAACAAATCAGAAAAATCGATTGCCCTTCTCAAACAAAACAAAACAAAATTTCCGTTTTCCATGATGTTTTGACTGAGTTAGCTATGTCACTACTCAAAAATGTAAACTTTCAGCTTTCTTCAAATATTTGGTATTTTGCTCAGTAAATATGTCGTATCTGACCCACTTATTCCGATTTTGATCGTTTTTCATTTTTTTTATCCAGAGCTTACCGAAGATAATAATCTTTTATATAATCGAGTAGAGTCCCGACGACGCGCAACGGCGACGGCGACTCACCTCTAAATGATTTATAACGTTAAAAATTGATGAGCTATAAGCTGGATATGAACCAGTGACCTCCAGCTCTTTAAGCAAAAGCTCTACCAGTGAAAATTACTATTTAAACGGTACATATCTATTGAAATATTTTAATTATAACTAGCTCTTATTTAACCATATTTATTCTGCCTGTTGCCACGGGCATAACAGCTAGTAATATATAATGGAAAACGCAAAAAAATAAATTTAATATAACGTAATTTTTAGTTTCGGTCGAGATTTTGTGATGTTAATCATATTTAAAAAAAATACAACACTATTTAATGTTAGAAACCTCTTTTATTCCCTAAATCACGAATTTTATACTATACACCATACCGGTTTCAGCATGTCTGCCATCGTCAGCGGTTAAGTACAAACACATTATTAACTTAGAATAGCACCTAATAAAACATACAAATAATACTACTTTTTTAAATAGTAAAAATTTAGTCCAATTTCCCCTTGTATGATCTTAAAAAACTGTAATTTTTGGGATGCAGGGTAAATTTTGGAAAAAAAAAATATAGTAATATAAATTTTCATTTAACAATTAGCAAGGGAATTTATGATGATTTTTCTTCGAAAAATGGTTTTTTTAATGCCATTTAATAATTTTTTTATCATTACACATATTGGTAACCCGATACGGGAACAACCTGTATATTTCTGCTTTTTATCGTTATTGATTTAAAAAAAAAAAAAAAAAAAAAACTCGCAGCCGTTCCCTATGAAGGCTTTGTGCTATGTAAAATGGCAGAAAAGGATATCCCCCTCCCCCCCCCCCTAAAAGTAAGTCATTGAGTTTCGATCCCTTCTAGGAATTATTCATTAGAGGCATTGTGCACTTGACGCCGACTGACACACACTCACTCACTATTATCTGCATACATCTGCGTCTCTTGTGTGCAGAGAGTAGAAGAATTGTGTAAACAAAACCTAAAATTGGGGAAAACTGCGGGAGTGGTTCTCGCTCGTTCCTAATATGCAAATTATAGCCTCCATGTTTACATTGATGTTGAATTAAAAAACACTTTGCTTTCATGTACTTCATTATTGTTTATGATGAATACTGCATGTTCTCTTGTGTATTACGTTCTGGATGTTTTTAACTTAATAATCATTCATATAATCGAGTAGTGTCCCGACGACAACGACAACTCACCTCTAAATGATTTATAACGTTAAAAATTGATGCGCCATAAGCTGGAATCGAACCCGGGGCTACTGGATGTAAGCCA
Source organism: Gerris buenoi (assembly GCA_001010745.2). Classification (NCBI taxonomy): domain Eukaryota; kingdom Metazoa; phylum Arthropoda; class Insecta; order Hemiptera; family Gerridae; genus Gerris; species Gerris buenoi. The sequence goes on from KZ651761.1 coordinate 314,943, forward strand.
GGTACTAAACCATTTGCGCCATACCTATATAACGAATATCGGAGCACAAAACTTCCTATTTAAATGTTTTCATTTTAATTACCTATAACTGCATAAAACTTACTATTTAAACAGTAAATATCTCTTTAAATATATATTTCAATTATAACTAATTATCTCTCAGCTCTTTTTATAAACCATATTTATTATTTTGCCCGTTACCGCGGGCCTAACGACTAGTTATATATAATCGTAGAAGTAATAAATCGTATTTTACTTATGGTATCATATAATTATTATCTATTAATCTTAAAGCTATGTAATATTATGTTAAAAGTTGGACTTTAAAGAAACTTAGATAATTGTTTCTTTTCTTATATTATTATTGAGTTGTAATCGCGAAAAATATACTTGCTAGATAAAGAATTTTATCTACGACTTGCACTGTAAGTAGACTTTACATTGCTAATAACAGGGAGGGACGTGTTACTTCCCTCCCTTGGGAGTAAAAAAACAGTCATACCAACTTAAAAGGTATTTTTTAAGTAAATTTTAGTATTATGTTGTTTTTTTAGCTGTTTTGTTTACCTTTTTTCGGGAAGGTTACTTTATCATAAAGTCTTTAAATTAAAAACAAACTAAACGTAATTAAATTAAAAACGTATATATTTAGTATAAGAATTGTTATTTCAATAAATCAAGTAACTAAATATCAGTTTAAATTGAGTGAATTTGTTGTAAATATAAAAGTGTAAAACTTTTATATTTACAAAATTAATAGCTATTACCCATGGTGCACTAGTCGTAGATAAAATTTAATACGCAACATGGATCGAAGTATTTTTACACTCGGGATTATCTCTCTCGGCAAGCCTCGAGAGCTAATACTACAGTTATCTCCCTCGGCCTTGTTTTCTTCTTCGGCGTTGCCTCAGGAGAAAACTTAACCTCGAGCCGGAAAACATACTTCTCTCCCTTGTTGCGTAAATAACTATATTTCAATAAAAAAGAAAATAATAACAAATATAGTTTGTCACGAAGTGGGAAGCTATAATTCTCTCTTTTTCTGTCATATTAGATAACACAATTAATGAGGTAACGAAAATATATTATGTCTCTGATTCTGATTTCAAATATTCCAAAACAGAAATCCGTTTCAGACATCAGGGAAAATTTTTGGTTCCGTGTTTGTCTGTCGGACTGTCGCTAGATATTTACGAACCAACATATCATAAAAACTACACGTCCGAGTTTAATGAAATTTTTATGGTAGGTCATAATAAGCTCATTGTTAGTCCCGTATGAGTTTTAACCTTATGAGCTCATTTGTTTCTCTTCCACATGCAAACTTAATTAACGAAAATTTTTGATTCCGTGTCTGAATGTCGGTTTGTCGCTCAATTTTTACGAAACATCATATCTTAAAAGCTACTAGCCCGATTTCAATAAAATTTGTATTGTAGATGATTATTAGCTCTTTGTTGGTCCTGTATAAGTTTAAACCTTTTTCGCCTATTTGTTTCTCTTCAAGGTGTGCAGAAACATACATTTATTTACGCCTATGTCTTAGAAGTACTCATCTGATTTCTTTGAAATATGGATGATTTGTTGAAAGTTGACCGCAGATAGCACCAGATTAATTTCGACTGTCTACTCTACGCTCTTTAAATTTTGCTTAGTTTATACTTTAATTTATGTATAAAATCAAAACAATTTTGACTTAAGCTTGTAAAAGAAATATAAGGTTTGTTCCAACCCGCGCTATTTGTACCGTCCTTTGTATCGTCCCGCGGATCGTTCGGGAATCGTTTAGAACAGGTTTTATACGCATGCGCTAACATTGTACTGTAATAAAATCATGTCAGGTTGGAACGGGTTCAGGACTATAATTCGCACTGCATTAAAAACATTCAAGGAAACCTAACAGTTTGAGAACCTTCCTGTTGATATTCGTAACGATTGACGTAACTGCGCATGTCATACAAACCAGTACATGGTATTGTCAGAGGATCGTTGGGACCGTACAGTGAACGGTTCGCAAACGATCCCTGCCGGGGTTGGAACAGTTTCGTGTACGGTACGAAACACTGTCCCAGGTCAGCATGGAACAGCTTTTATCTATTGCGCATGCCGGTAACGATCCCGCGGACGGTACAATGCTCGGTTGGAACAAACCTATAATCAATTAAGTACGTAGTAGGATGCAGAGAAGCTATGTGCCACACTAATTGGCTATATCTATTTTAAAAGCAACAGGCCTCAGGAGTGTTAAAATGAGGAAAAAGGGAAACATCTGCTTTATGGTAAATTACAGTAGTATGAAATAAGTTTCAATAATTAAAAGACAGAAATGTGCTTCAGATTTTAACCTTGATTTTGTACAGCTTTCATTTTATTTTAAAGCTGTTATTGTTCCAGAATATTATACATATTAAATAATATTTAAATACCTACATAATATAGCTATTATGTATAATAGAAGTTATGAAAAGTCTTAACTTAAATGCGTTTTTATTTGTGTTAAATATAATTATTTTTATGACTAAAAATGGATTTTAAGAGACTAAATATCGAGCTTATACAAATTCACATAATTATACAGAACCTTCTATAACTCTACCATCAAATATAATTAGTTTTCACACGAAAAGAGACTAATTTAGTCACTAAAAAACAAAAATATAATGAACAGAAAGACTATTTCATCGTATTAAAAAAAAACCCAGTTTAGTCTTATCAAATTACAGACGCCTCTAAAATTCGAAACAAGATTAAGCTTGATACGCAGCGGTTTTTTTTTTAAATAGAACTAAAAAAAAGAAAGTGTGGTCAGGGAAAAAACCGCAAATTTGTTACTATGTGAAACAGTAGTCCATGAAATTGCAAGAATAACCGCAAGCAACAAGAATCTCTTATATACGTAAGAAGAAAAACAAATAGCAACTGAAAAACATGTTTTCTAAGCATTGCCTCAATGTGCATTCCTTTGCTTCTAAACTGGATTTTATTTCATAAAAAAAAAGGTAAAAATAAAAATATCAGTATATCATTTTTCATTTAATGGCTTTAAATAGTTATTCAAGTCATGATAACGTTGGAAACACTTAAGTTATTCATGCGATAAAAATAAGACCTTTTAAATGAAAAAGAAAGTACAAAATTATATTTTGATTAAATTTATTCTGCGGTGTTTGATGTCATTCGTTTGTGTTTTTTCTTGCGTTCACACTGTTTCGTTTGTGTTTTTTCTTGCGTTCACACTGTTTCGTTTGTGTTTTTTCTTGCGTTCACACTGTTTCGTTTGTGTTTTTTCTTGCGTTCACACTGTTTCGTTTGTGTTTTTTCTTGCGTTCACACTGTTTCGTTTGTGTTTTTTCTTGCGTTCACACTGTTTCGTTTGTGTTTTTTCTTGCGTTCACACTGTTTCGTTTGTGTTTTTTCTTGCGTTCACACTGTTTCGTTTGTGTTTTTTCTTGCGTTCACACTGTTTCGTTTGTGTTTTTTCTTGCGTTCACACTGTTTCGTTTGTGCTCGTCTGTACATGTTCGTCCATTAGGTGTGAATGAAACCAACAAGTAATAAATTGTGTTTGGCGTCGATCCACATCAGTGTTTGAGTATTTTATTGGTTATCGTGCTAATAAAATACTCGCTAGGTGTTAGGTGTGAATAATAAAATACTTTTGCTCGTTAGGTGTGAATAATAAAATACTATTGCTCGTTAGGTGTGAATAATAAAATACTGTGCTCGTTAGGTGTGAATAATAAAATACTATTGCTCGTTAGGTGTGAATAATAAAATACTATGCTCGTTAAGTGTGAATAATAAAATACTATTGCTCGTTAGGTGTGAATAATAAAATACTGCATTTATTATAATTATTTATAATAAATGTGTAATAAAACAAATAGCAGAAGTATCTTTATATATATATTTTTTTTAAGTTTTTACAATTATATTTCTACCGGGAATTACGTCATATTTTCTTCTAAAATATTAAAATCCATTACCTTTAATCCTCTTAATATTTCATTTTTATAATCTTTTCTCTCTTCTAAAGGTATCAGTTGGATACAAATGTATACGAGTAATATAGAACTGCGAGGTTTTTCGCATTAAGATTAATGTACAGTAATGTTTTGCGAGTTTTTATATCCCTAATTTATCTTTAACTCCATGATTTCTTTTATATTAAAAAAAAAACTAGATGTAAAGATTTGTTTTATTACTTTTTTATTTTTAACTCTTATAAATACTTTTTTTTTTTTTTTTTTTTAATCTTAGATGTTTTTAAAAACTTTTATACTATTAAAGACCTAGAAATAACTTTGACATTTGAAGAATCAAGTTATGCCCTTCGAAAGATAACGGGTTGTTAAAACAAAGAGACATACAGACAGACAGATGTCTTATATTATGTCTAAATATGGAACCGGCTGATGGTTTGTTTGAACTTGTAATGTTGAACAGTAAACTCACGATGGATGTTTAAGGGCTTTGAAAATCAGTCTTACGTCTTACACAGAGGGTAAAAATAAGAAAATAATAAAAAATACAGTTTAAACATAAGGGTTCTGGACCCAGATGATAAGAAACAGTAATAAAACTGTTTTAGATGTACTTCATATAAATTAATCTTTAGATAACTTGTCCCTTATATGTGAACATGAAAAGTAATTCCTCTCTTCTTTTTTATGAGCACCAATTTATGATTATATCAGTAAATAGATGCAGTATATGATAATGTGTACCTATACTATAAATATACTGTGTATATGCTGTAAGTGCATATGCGCATATACAAGGTGCGGGGCATGCGGAACAGACGTTTCTAAAATAATTGTCATATCAATTACCCCCACTCTAATGTAGGTATTCATTATGTATGTATATTTTATTTTAATAAAATCAGTTGCTATCAAGACATCACATGGCGCAGTCGGTAGGACCCGAACCTACGCTCCCGAAGGGAATCTGATTTCCACCACTACCTACTTAATTTGATACTTCTTTAGATTGTTACTCCCCTATGTGTTTTTAAACCATAAATTACTCTAACTAAATAACTATTAAGACAAAGGGATATTTATTCCAATGTACTTTAGGACAAAGGAATACCATATAATGGCCAAAACCAAATTTTAAAACAACCCACCTTCATACCATTTAGAAAAAAACAAATTTGTTTGACTGTAATAGTAATACATGAGGGATTGATTTATTATATTACACTATTAATTTAATCACTGAATTCTAATTTATTTAATTAATTAACGATGCATTAATTATAAACTTCAGTGGATTTTGACAATTTAAAATACTCACATTGGAGTATCCATATCCAGCAAGATCATAACCCGTATCCAAAATTGGAATCTATTTTCTGTATTTAGTGTCAAGCCCCTAAGACACCAATTTTCTAAATGTATTTCTCCAAAGAAGTAAATATTAAAAGGTTTTCAAGAGAAATTGCCAAATTAAAATTACCGATAAATCATGTTTGTATTTTAATTACCCCGGTTCATTCTGATTAAAATTTTCACGCTTAGACTTCTTAAACAAAATTTAAAATAAGTAAACTTTTAAGAAAATTATTTGTTGTACTGTGTGGGTTAATGCCTAATGACTTAATGACATACATGAAGGCAGTTAACGTGGACTAATATCTATATTAGCACACGACTCAGGTATATTTAACACATAGAGTGTAATGAGACGAATGTACAACAAATGTTGCTATTCTAATTTATTCTTTCGCATTACAATATCTTGTAAATCCATTGACTATATATAATGTGTGAAAAATTGTTTGTGCCTTTTCAGAAAAAAGTTTTTCTTAAAATAAGTTTTCAAACTACAACTACGAGTTTTTGTGTCGATATTATTTTTTAAAGTTATATTATTATTTTGATGTATTATTTAATTTATTGAAGGTAACGGATAATTATTATAAATAAATAAATATGAAAGTGTTAAATATTAATTTTGTTTTTTTGCAATTTTAAACATTTCTCAATTAAACATTTTGATACTGTCTGCAATTACGGTATGTTAACTGTTAATAAATATATTTGAAAGACCACCATTTAAAAAAGTATCCTGTAAAAAAAAAAAAAATCAAGCAAATTATATTAAACTTATAGTACAAGATGGAATATTTTCAATGCCTTTTCCTCGAAAACTAAATTAACAAATCTTCAGCACTCTAATTTTGGATACAGTGCATATTATTTAATTTTCGTTGTATAATGTGATTACTATTTAATGTAATACGACATGCTTAAAAATAATACTTAAAAATAAGAAGCTAATAAAGCATTTGGGCTGAAATAGTAAGGAACATATATTGGTTTTCTGGGTTATATCTCCAGATTGATTTTATTGATTATAAAAATAAAAAAAGTGTTAGTTTACTTGTTATTGTAGTTGTTATACGAAAAATATTTTTCTTTATTTCCAAACTAAGAAACCATTTGTACTGCATTTTACTGAAATAGTGCGGTGCATACACATATTGGTTTACAGGGTGATTCAGTCTCCCTTCGATGTGATGGGCTGGGAAGATGTTTAGCAAATATAGAACTTGGAACCGGGCCAGACTGGGAGTACTGACTTAGAGTAACATCCTAGACACAGGTGACGTGGGATCAACCCTGACAGCCAACACCAGACACTGATCTCTCCCACCGAAATACACACGTTTCAGGCCCTTCCTTCTCATTGTTCCAGCTTACGTTTCACAAATACCCAACTCAGTTTATTTTTAAGGTTTTTGTTTTTTGAACTCATGAGTTTGTTTTTAATTCTTTTTTTCTAGCCGGATATAATCAGTTGTGATTAAGATCAAAATATTGAACAAGAGGAAAAAACAGAGTGAAGTAAAGGAATTAGAAGATAAGGAAGTCATTAGTAGAAAGTAATTATTAGGAATTAAGAAATAATAATAATAATTATTATTATTTATTAGAAACTAAGGAGGAAAATTGCAAGATAAAAAGAACTTTTTATATTACGTTTTTAAATTTTCTAAAACCGTGCCATCGATATATTTAAATAATAATCGATATATTTCCTGTTTTTCTGTCATTTAATGTTTATCCCTTATTTATAAAAATCATAAATTTGAAACCTGTCAAAATGAAGATTGAAAATATTATGGGATATCACAAAACAAATAAAATAACTTGCAGATTTTTTTCCGAACTAACTTTTCATTCAGCAAATTTGCTGAAAACGAATTAAATTCTGCTGAAAAATGACTAAAAGTATTACAATAATGCATTGTCATCGTGTTCTAAGCTGTTCTGAAAGTTTCAAATGTCTAGCTACTCGGGATGTTAGTTAAAATTCGATTGCAAGATTTGTACCGGACAAACAAACAAACAAACATACAAACAAGAAACCAAGTTAATAAAAACGTAGTAAAAAAAAGAGAAAGGCTGTGTGTGTGTTAAAAGAAAAAAAAAAAAATCTCACAAATGGGTTCAGAAATTTTAAACGTATAAGGAACCAAACAGTGGGCTAATTGTTACCTACCATACAAACATACAACATTTCATTAATATAGAACGTCTAGTTTTTCGAAGACGGTTCAACTTACGCTGGGTCCAGGCCCAGACTTATAAATGGGCTGACTGGGCTATAGCCCAGGGCGCCAGATTTTGGGGGGCGCAAAATTTTCCAAGACAATTTTTTTACGAACAAAAAAAATAAAAAAAATCGGTCAGAGACAACTCAGACAAACTTTCTCATCTACGGGTTTGTTATTACTTAGCCCAGTGTTAATTATTATTGAAAATTTTCATAAAAATAACTTCGTATTTAAATTAACTACACTTAAGAATTATTTAATCAAAATAGTCGGAACTGTTTTCGAGAAATATATATTTTTTTTTCACTTATTTTCAGAGTTTTTGGGGGGGGGGCAAGCCCCCAGATATAAAACTAAAAATCATTTTAAAAAAAATTCAAGTCCTAATCTCAAAATCAAATTTTCACGCCATCACAATACTTTCTCTTTATATGAGAAAGTAAAAAATCAGTCCGAAGCAACTCCCAGTTTTCCTGGGAAAACGGATTAGACCGTTAGATTTGAATTTAAATTGACTACACTTTAGAATTTTTAATCAAAATCGTCGGAACCGTTCTCGAGAATTTTTTTTTTTTTTCGTATTTTCNCAACTTACGCTGGGTCTATCTGCGGACTACTTTTGATAAACTATAAAAGTTTCATACAAATCAGATAAGTCATTTTGAAGCTATAGGTGTAAATAAATGTATGTTGTTGCCGTATGTGGAAGAGAAACAAATGAACGCAGAAGGTTGAAACTTATATGAGACCAACAAGCTAAACATAACCTACCATCCAAATTTCATTAAAATTGCACGAGTTGATTTTATAATAAGGTTACTTCACAAAAATTATATGACAGACAGCAGACTGGCACGGAAACAAAAAATGTTTCCTAATGCCTGAAACGGATTACTGTCTTGAAATTTTTGAAATTGAAGACCAAAAAAAAAAATTGTTCTTTATATCGAACCAATAGCTTCAGTGACCTTGGTCAAGGCCCGGAAGCAAAATTGTTTAAAAGATCAAGAAACTCATTTTATATATAAAACGTCTCAAAGAAAAAAAGATTTTTAAAATATAAATAAAAAATTTAGGTAGAAAATATAGTAAATGAGAAAAGTAAAGAAGCACAGACCGGTTGGAATTAATTAATGGAAAGGAGTGGAATTTTGAAAAGCAAGTATGTAATTAGTGGAAATAAATTATATACCTTTGAGCTTTAAAGATTTTTGGAAGTAAAGATGTAATAAATAGAATGAAACATAACAAATTAGTGGTAAAGAAAATTTCATATTTTACGATTTTGGTAGTATTCAAACTACGGAATGATTAAATTTTTTTAATTTAAATCAAATTATAATTATTATTAACTGTGGGAAACAGAGAGAGAGAAGTGATATTCTTTTGTTCCATGCAAGGTAAGGTACATTTCATTAAATATCCCTTTGTTTTAATAGTAATTTAGACTAAGGAATATATACTATTTTGTATAAAGTTCCTTAGTCTAAATAACTATTTAAGACAATGGAATATAGGGCGAAACTTAAGTTAAAAAAAAGTACCACACAATTAACCTGGTCATATCCTATTATCCTATTTTATTGAAGAGATTCTAAAGTTTTGACCTATTTGATAAAATTAAAGTCTTTTCTGTATTGTGTGTCTTTTCATCAAAAATGCATTATTTATGGATACTTTTTCATTTCGTACTCTCTCGAAAAACCAGATACGCTACATCGAAGCCAAGGTAATCTACGATAGATACGCCATGATTAGCAAAATCGACCTGTATACAGCTGTGTCTCAAAATAGAGGACTGAATATGATAAGTGTATTAAGAGAAAACTTATGAAATGAAGAAGAATCCATAATTGGATAATTTTTGATCAATCTACAGAAAAGACTTAAATTTTATATGACAGTTTTTTTTTTTTGTTTTTTAGGGTTTTGTAGATACTACTCAAAACCCTTATGCCGAGGGTGATGTGTCCGTCCGTCCGTCGCTCTTTGACTCATAGGGCCCAAACTTTTTAAGCGAAAGTGCTGAAATTTGAAACACTGGCGTAACTTCCGGGCCCAAATACAGGGCAAATACACAAAAGTTAAAAATTAAATATGCGCATGTGCAATTCGAAAAAAAGCGGTAAAGTCAAACGATTCGAGTGGGGTATCATATGAAAGCTGCTGAATAGTAGATTACAAATATATGAATACTTTTTTACATTTTGCTTTCCTTATTGGTCAAATAAATCAAAATATACCCAAAATTGCCCCCCCCCCAACCACTTTATAACGGCTGGTCGATAAATTTTGAAATAATTCATACTAATACCCTATTGTGGAGTGATGCAAAATTTTCAATAATTTCCAATTTTAGGCACGAAAATTTAAAATGCGCCCAAAATTTTATTTTTTTAAAATTTTGAGTTAGGTATCAAATGAAAGCTGCTGAAGAGTAGGGCACAAATATGTATACGTTTTTTTAAATTTTGCATTCCTTATTGGTTTATTACTGATAAAAAACATTGTGACCCCCTGAGGGATCGAACCCGGGACTCTTGAGATTGAAGACAAGAAATCATAATTTACATAATGGGTATGCTTACTCATTTACAAAACCCTAAAAAGTACTTGGACTAAGTACTTCCCTGTGATTTTTTAATAATATAGATAGATACATACTTTCCACAAAACCTTGGTAATATTTGAATTATCTTTTACCTAATAATTTCATTATAATTAAGCTGGCTTGCTTTGTTTCAGGTGTTGGCTTGGGGAGTCAATGATAAAGGTCAGTGTGGTTTAGGTCACTCTGCAACACCGGTGGTTCGACCACGCAGGGTTTTAGGGTTGGACTCAGTGACTGTTTACCAGATCTCTGCTGGTACTTCCCATAGTATTGTGTGGACGTCACTCCCTCCTGACAGACCAGCTGTGAAATGGCATCATCCTTATTGTATAGATCTCAAGACAAATACCTTTTCACTACTACTGTCCTTTCTAGAGGAATACTGCTACGACTTTACCCAAGATACTGTAACACCCTTCGCCAATGCCAGGTAATTAGCTATAAATTCAAATTTAATGTTTGTTTAATTATCATGCACCCCCAAGTGTCATCCTTCTTTCTCTATCAAGACCTAGATTAAAACTGTTTGCTCTGCTTTTCTNCTTTTTTAAATTTTGCGTTCCTTATTGGTTTATTACTGATAAAAAACATTGTGACCCCCCGGGGGATCGAACCCGGGACTCGAGATTGGAGACAAGAAATCATAATTACCATAATGGGTATGCTTACTCATCTACAAAACCCTAAAAAGTACTTGGACTTAGTACTTCCCTGTGATTTTTTTTTTAATTTCTATACATGAAACTCCAGATACCAGATATGCTACCTCAACCTATTCTCTTTCTCTTAGTAGCTATTATTTCTTCTAGGTAAAGGGATAGGATGGATTATGGGCTGGTATCAACAACAACATTAAATAGTAAATAAAGTTACATTATGTTCTCTCGTGTCAATAACTTGATTTGAAAGCGCTAAGAATGAAGATGTCGTAGAAATAATTCAATTATAAGTAAGTTTTAAAAAAAGCTCAATAGAGAAGCTTTGCATTTAAAGATTAAAATGTAAAAAGTGCTCTCTGCATTAACCGTAATTTATTTAAAACCGGTGTAAAATTTAACTAAGATTTACTTTGAAGAGGATGAAATAAGTAGTATATTATAGGGTCAAAACAGTTAAAAAAAAATAATAATAATTTAGGGCGTGAAAAGAAGAGGATTCCTTAATCCCTAAATTTAAATATTGATATAAATTCACTATAACTATAAAATTATTATTAAAAACTATATTTTATATTAAAAAAAAAAAAATAATAATAATGGTTTCCTATTTTATCTCTTTTTTTATTATTACTTAATCATATTTTAATTTTAAAAATATCGAAATTGAAGAATTAATAGAAAACATAAAATTCTAAGTTATGAGTAGATTATAGGAAAAGGTAAAAAAATCACTGAAACTAACTCTTGGGTTTTATTTTACAGTTGGTAACAAAGTTAGTATCATAAATTGGCAGATTATCCTCTAAGTTTGTAATTGGAAATACTTTATATTGCATTAGTTTATATATATATATATTCATTCTTCTTAAGACTATATGCAATGTTCAATATCTTAAAATCAATTACTTTTTTTATTGCCTTCAGATATTAAAATATGTGAAAGTATAATTACGAGATCCGAAGAGGAAATATAATAGTTTTATGAACAATTCTTTAATAAAAGGAACATTTAAACGTTTTATATTAGAATTACATTATTTAATTGATTAATCTTCGAATAGTTTATAAAACCTTAGAAGAAAAAAAAATCAAAACTTCTCTAATTAAATTTAAAATAATACTTAAAGTATTAATTAATGAATGAATATCAATGGATTTTATGACTTTCCAATAAAATTTTAAAAAGAATGCTTCAAGTATATTCAATTCATAAAAGAAATATAGCTAGAACTTTTTATCCAGTCTTTTTAGGGTTTTGTAGATACTTCTCAAAACCCTTATGCCGAGGGTGATGTGTCCGTCTGTCCGTTGCTCTNTTTTTCTACATCAATGCCAAAAGGGTTAAACCAAATGCTGCATCCTGCCTACCTAGCCAAGGCAGCTTGTTAGACTTTAAAGAATTGAGGAACTGGGTGATGGAAATTGCTAAGAGACAGATAACCAAGCCAAGCTGAGGCCCAAAGCTCATTTGTTCTTTTAATGTTAAATAGATTATTTTGTTCTTCTATTATGTTGATAATATCACACTAGACAAAGCAGGAAAAATCAAGAGAGTCCTAAAAGAGCTTTAGTTGTCATGTCTCTAGTGCAACAAGATTAACATGAGTTACTGATTGAGATTCCTTCCTCCAGGCAACTACCATTTTTTGAAGCCACTTATGTCCCAGAGATTTTTCTTCTGCACATATACTGTTCAGAGTATAATATGTGTTAGTAGCTGACCCTTCCATCCTGTAATGACCTAATGTGTTTGGTAGGTAATACAAAAATGCATTGCTCTTTCATTTTTTCACGAATTTATTATTTCAGGATTAAGAAATGGTTATGAGAAATTCAATTGAAAAAAAAAAAAATTGCTACGCTAAGGCAACCACTTTTATTCCAATAAAAATAACTGTTTGTTTTTAATTTGCCGGTCTTTAAATAGATATAATACAATTAATCTGTAAAAATGTTACACTTGGACGAGTCTCGAATCGCAAACTTCGTTACACGATGTCACTATATGAAAAAATTCACTCTACCGCCACGCCGCCAAAGAAGTTTCACTTCAAAAATAATCTATAAAGCGTAAAACATTATGTAGTTTCACATAATAATTTACATTTTAAATTGACATTCAACATTTTTAATACAGAACAATATTGCTCTTATAATATTAAGATAAAACATTCTATATTTAGAGATTAGTTTAGCGGCAACTCCCCTGAAACTAAAGTTGTAGTCCAGGAGATAGTGTACTAAAATCAAGCTAGCATTTCCATTAGAAAGACTGTGAAGAGCGGCTATGTCCCGTCAATTATGGTGGACAAGGTGGTTTTCATGATTCTGAGTACAAAATTAGTTAGTAGACCGAAAATCAAGTTGATATTAGTTTTGTCACTTGATTGGTTGGTTATTCAAATACTACTCAAAATCAAAGAGATCATTTATTAAGCAACAAACTAACATCAACTTGATTTTCGGTCTACTAACTAAGTCTGTACTCAGGATCATAAAAAATCACATTGTCCACCATTATTGGCGGGACATGGCCGCTCTCCATCGGTTTGTTTGATTTCAAATGCCTATCGCCAAGCTATATCCCGCAGAAGAACTTAGCCGACCACGTATTCTTAAAAGGCACTAAAAGATTAACTTGTAAAATTTATAGCTTGATGTTGGTCTGAAACATTCTTACAAGCTATCTCCCGGACTCCTGGACTATTAGAGTTCAAACCTGAGAGAGGTGAAACATATTTTATACACAGATGATCTCATCGAGTAGATGTCTGAAGTATGGGGTCTGTAATAACCTAATCTTGAGTTGATCTGGACGAAGAATAGAAGAATAGGAAGAAGAAGAGAAACATAATAAGAATAAGAAACAGGAAAAATTACCCCAAACAACTTTTTAAGTTGTTTCTTTTTCTTTTTTTTCTGCTTCTTATACAGGTATATCCTGATCAACATGAGATTATTATTATTACTACAGAACCTAGCGGCACCTTTACACATCTATCGTGTTCGTTACTATGAAACTAGTCTCAGTTCTATAAAAATCTGAACCATCACAGATATAGCGATGTTAGGACTTCGCAAAGCATTCGAATTCGCCCATCTCTCGTAAAGTCTGTGCCTTAAGATGAATTTATCAAGCTTAGAAGCTGCTTATTAATTTGATCAGATTGGTTAAGAAACGTTCAAAAGAAATAATCAACGTCAATTCATTAATGATTATTATTATTTATTAAGTGATCGGCAACTCTTTTATAGTATTATAAATATTTAATTTATTAGTCTATGCATAATGCAGTGTATAATAGCTAAATAGGATTAACTAAACATTTTTTAGGTGTCGATAAAAGAAACTAAATAAATCACAAAAATAGACAATTTAAGTAAATACTTATTAAAAACAGAATTTAAACGTTAATTCTTGAACATACGATGGAAAAAATCAATCGGAACTATCGAGTCAATTTCGTCAAGGCACGTTTTGGTAAATATGTATATAATACTCGTACTCGTATTTGGATCTAATTTCAGACAATTTTAGGTAAATATAATTCTCGTATTTGGATCTCAGTTTAGACAAGCTTCTGTAAATATTTACTAGTATTTGGATCTGTTTTGGTAAGTATTTATACTTGTATATAGATCAAGTTTAGACAAGTTTTGGTAAATTCATACTCGTATTAGGATCTAAGTTTAGACAAGTTTTGTTAAATATACATTATACTCATATNGTAAATATTTACTAGTATTTGGATCTGTTTTGGTAAGTATTTATACTTGTATATAGATCAAGTTTAGACAAGTTTTGGTAAATTCATACTCGTATTAGGATCTAAGTTTAGACAAGTTTTGTTAAATATACATTATACTCATATTTGGATCTAAGTTTAGACAAGTTTTGGTAAATATATTTACTAGTATTTGGATCTAAGTTTAGAGAAGTTTTGCTAAATATATTTACTCGTATTAGGATCTAAGTTTAGAGAAGTTTTGGTAAATATATTTACTAGTATTTGGATCTAAGTTTAGAGAAGTTTTGGTAAATATATTTACTCGTATTGGATCTAAGTTTAGGTAAATATTTACTCATATTTGAATCTAAGTTTAGACTTTAGACAAGTTATGGTTTACTGGTTTGAGGCGACTTTAAGTTCTCCAAGCAACTTAACAAGTAAAATATAGTATAGCGAGTTAGTATTGTTAGGAAGTTTTATCTTAAGAATAGTCCCAGTCTATTTAGTGATGTCTATTTTGACTAATCGGTCTATTATATAGTCTAGTGATAGGGCCCGTTTATCTAGTGATGAGAGGGTGTAGAGTCGACCGAGCCTAGTATTAGTAACCCGGGGCTCTATATTAAGCAAGAGATGTTAAAAAGATATGCATCACAAAGTTATAAGAAGCGGCTTGACTAGGACTTAACAATAAGTCACCCCTCGATACTGTGTGGTCCCGCCACATGACTTAATATATATGTAAAACTATGGGAGTCTAGATCAGACCCTCAGGCACCCCTACCGCTTCCTTATAACTCTAACAAATACTACAACATTTTTTTTTATATCGAAAGAAATATCTCAGTATATTATTTGAATTTTATTTAGTTCTAAATAAATTTTTAATTTTTACAAGAGCATTGTGCATTAATGATCATAATTATTACTAAAACGTAAATTATTTTTTAAAAAATCTAAAGCTAGATTTATTAATCTTGGTTTCTTCACCATACTAAAGTATTTTTAAAATACTCGGCCAATTAGTGTGGCACATAGCTTTCACGTCCTATTTCGTATATTTTTATGAGTTTATGCTATTACAACTTATTATTAACAAATTTATTTAATCAGCCCCCCCCCTCCCGTGTTTTTTAAATCTGTCAAAATTGATTTGAATTTTTACATGAATTATATCTATACTAGCCGTTAAGCCCGTGGCAACGAGCAGAATAAATATGGTTAAAAAAAGAGCTAGTTATAATAAGTTTTATGCATAGACATTCATTACACAGGAATGGCGTAGTGGTAGCGTTTTCGGCTGAAGTTCAGGAAGTCACTGGTTCGATCCCAGCTTATAGCTCATCAATTTTTAACGTTATAATTCATTTAGAAGTGAGTCGTCGCCGTTGTCGGGACACTACTCGATTATATAAATGATTTAGTAAATTTTAAAGAGCTATTCGTAAAAATTAAGTGACAGACTGACAGACAGACACTGAACCTAAAATGTTCCCTGATGTGTGAAATAATTTTGAAAAAGTTTTTCAGAACGATCACATAGATTACGTTACCTTCGGTAATCTCGGAAACAAAAATGTATTGATCCAGAACGCAAGACTTACTATATTATTGCTATTGCAAAATGAAATTAGTGCGGCCTAAAAATATTTATCTAAAAACAAATATATATTAATAAATAAATTATATATATATATAATTTGTACAAAACAAAATAGACTGCCAATTAGTGTAGTACATAGCTTCCTCGCATCCTATCATGTACTTTATTGTTTTATTAACATTAACATTATTGTTGTATTACTTTATTACATTGTTTATTGTCTAAAAACTATTAATATTTTAGCGATCTTTAACATTTCACAGCGGTGTCGCTGTTGGTTTTACTAAAAAATTTTATTTGAAAAAAATATATGAAGTTTGATTTTTTTCCCGGCCTAAAATTCCAATTTTAAATTTGAAGTTCAAGTTTACGTGAGCGTTACGCGTAAACGCTTGGACGGATAACACTGTCAAACGAACTCGTCCTGGGCATTGGTAAAATGAACATGTCTACCAAATTGCATCAAAATCGGTCAAGAATTACTCATGTTATCGTCGAACGTTTCAAAATTCGCGGACAGACAGACCGACAGACATACACGAGACCAAAAATGTTATGTCTGAAACAGATTTCTGATCGGATTTTTCTTTCTTTTAAAATCGGAGACATAAAACTTTTTCGTTATCAAAAGTAAACACAATGCTTCCGTTACCTACGGTAAGCTGGGAAGCAAAATTTAAAAAAATAAAATAAAAATTACAGTCTTATTGATAAAAATTCACAGTTTGTTGATTTTACATTATCAGAAAATTATTGAGATCCGTCTAGATTAACCGTTGGTCCGGACTAGCGGGGGTCTGGATTAGTGAGACTACTGTATAGTAGTTCAATTCTAAAAAAACTATTTTGGGAAATAGTGAGAAGAATGCGTAGCGGTAGATAGTCCGGGCTGAGTTGAAGGGATAGGTCCGGACCGTAATAAGTTGTTTAGTGTCTATAGAAGGATTCTGACGTGACCATTAATCTCCGGACCAGCCTCGCTCACCTTCCTAATTAATAGAATTTTAAACTTAAAACCTTTCCCAACCCTAGGGCAGGGTAGCTTCCTTTACTATCACCTTGAATATTTGAAATCCTTAGAGTTCTACTAATTTGATTTGTTTTTTTCGACCGAAATGTTGTCTTACACAAACTGAATAAAACAAAATACGAAAAACATTAAATCTTGGATAATTTTTTAAGGTTTTTGAATCCATATATCGACATTTTAATGTTTTTCCAAGAAGTGGAGAAAATCAATAAATATACATTTTATAATTTTAAGGGTAATTCTTTAGATTGTTACTCTCCTATGTTCTTTTAGAATATATACAGTGTGTCCCCGGATCGACGCACTAATAGGTGAAAAAGACTAAAATTGTTTGAATTAAAATTTCATCTTCTGGGGTTCAGCCTTGCTCGGATAGAAACTAATTTATGTAATAATTTAAGTTTCGGAAAATTAAGTATGTCTTGGAAATTTACATAATAGTTATTTTTCCCACTAGTAAAGTGCTTCTTCTCTAGGAGATACAAAAAAATATTATTAGAAAAAGTTGTTCAGAAAGAAAAACTGAGTAAGAATACAAAATTTGAAAACGCTCCGCCTACATTGATATATTGCATTATTTACCACTCCATAGTATGCCAATTGTGCTGTTAAAAATAATCATTTTAGTGGTGTTTTCTGTGGCATAAAATTGGTTTCAAATTTCGCAAATACCACCATGAATATTATTATGTTAGTAAAAAATTAAATTAAATCATTATTATATTCAAAGAAAAGAGCTTAGACATTATTAGTTATGTTTATAATAAATGAGTCTCACGCTATCCAGTTATACTTAAATAGAAAGAGCCACGTGATGTCTAGTTATGTCTTTTTAATTGCATTTAAAAAAAAAGAGCTAAGAGATAATTAGTTACGTTAATTAAAATAAATGAGTCTCGCATTGTCCAATTATACTTCATATAGATAAAATAGATATAATATACTGTTTAAATAGAAAGGTTTAATATAATATACTCGTTAAATAGAAAGGTTTAGGCTTCGCTACTCAGTGTCAACGGTAGCTAAGTGGTAGAGCTTCTGCTTCACATGCGGGAGGTCACTGTTCAATTCTAGGTTTTAGCGCATCAATTTCTAACGTCATAAATCAATTAGAGGTGCGTCGCCGTCGCCTGTTGTCGGGACACTACTCGATTATAAAAATGATAAGTTATTAAATCATTAAATTTTTACATAATAGGATGCAAAGAAGCTATGTGCCACACTAATTGCCAGAGTATTTTTGTCCGTAATAAAAGGGTCCGTTATAGTGAGGTTCTACTGAATTATCATTTAAACCTTAATGGGCAGATGATCATCTTAATCTTAAATTATAAGAAAAAACCATCTTATCACAATAAAATTAAGATTATGAATGGAACGAGTTTTATAAGTATCCAAGAAATTTAACTGCTGCGTCTATTCAACCTATAAATATACATTTTAAAGAGTAATTTATAAATTACCATCAATAGTTGGACAATGGTGGAAGCAGAAACACCAGAAGAGAACCTCTACTTTGCCGGCGCTGATAACAGACTTTTTGGATGAAAGCCGGTCCAGTTTAAATATTCAGTTATTAGTGGGATAGTGTTTTTATTTCTTTGATCATCAAGCATAAATTGTACTCTTTCCCCTTCAATTTAAAAAAATATTCCCCAAGTCTGCCTAAATGTAGGTATAAGTAAAGACGCCTAGGGCAACTAATTTCAGTGATTAGACACGTGTAGGTCGGCCTCCCCAGTGTCACTTATACCTAATGAGTTACACGATTCTATGTAAATTTGTGTTTTTAATACCCTTCACCTTCACAACACCTGGACTTGACTTTGGAGGCTTTAAAAGAGATATTAGTGGCTTTGTTTGGACATTCAAATATTAGTATATAAGAAAAATAGACGGTCAAAGGCAACTCAGGTAAACTTTCTCAATTAATATCTTCAACTGTGCTTCTCTCCAATGTTTGATAGCGACTAATAATGAAAGAGGGGTATTTTAATAACCAAACGGCATCTTCACACAAAAAACTATAATTGAAACAATTTACCGATTTGGTGTGCCACATAGCTTCCTCGCATCCTATCACGTGCTATATTGATTTTATGCTTCTACAAGCCATTATTGTCTAATTGTTTCTTTTTAATCTGTCAAAATTGTTTGGATTTTTTTACACAAATTAAAGTATGAACTTAGTATAAAAGTTAAAGAGCACAAACGGTTCAAATTAATCTGGGGCTATCTAGTCCAGTCAATAAATAGTTGTAGAGGGAAATGGAAGGAACACAATTTTTGACTTTGGGACTTTGTTTGGACTAGTTAGGAGGTAAACATACTAAAAGTCCCCACTCCTAGGAGGTGAGCGGGGGGAGGGGGGGCACGTAGAAGGTCCCTAATTTCGGTTTTTCACTTATATCTCGGGAACTATGCGACCTAGCGATAAGACTATTCTATATAAAATTAAAGCTGACAAAATTTGCCACAAGATTGATTATATTAATTTTTTCGCTATCTCACATAGTTTTTGAGATATCCTAGCTCAAATGTCGCCAATTTTTAAAAAAATCATTTTTGCCTCAGGTTTGTTTCCTTATTTGACTAGCTAACTCTACGGCCCTTCATCCTACAAAATATTTATGAGGAAAAAAGTTATAAAGCATTAAATTTCCTTCAAGAATATGTATAATTTTACTATTTTATCTCTATCCGTTCAAAAGTTAAAGCAATTTTAACTTTATGATTAATTTAGAGATTTTGCAGAAAAACTTAACTTTCGTATTTTTAGCTATACCACATAGTCCAGTCAATATAGGGTTTTTCTTCGGAATAATATTAAGCCACGATTTTTTTTCACAGAGAGCTT
Source organism: Gerris buenoi (assembly GCA_001010745.2). Classification (NCBI taxonomy): domain Eukaryota; kingdom Metazoa; phylum Arthropoda; class Insecta; order Hemiptera; family Gerridae; genus Gerris; species Gerris buenoi. The sequence goes on from KZ651761.1 coordinate 335,004, forward strand.
TGTTATGTCATTGCAAATAATACCTGAAAAGTCCCCAACTTTTTTATGTACACTCCCCTCTTTTTTTGGGGGGAGGAGGGGGGTAAAATTTGAAGGACTTAAAATCAGCTACCTATGCAAGTGGGGTATCATTTTGTATGCATTTTTTAACGCTGAATCGATTAAAACAAGAATCAAGTCGATACGACCTTTAGTTTGGAAGATATAAGGGGTTTTATGAATAAAAAACTCAAATATTTTAATGTACACCTCCTAAAGTTATCACAAGATATTAATTTTCGATTTTTTCCCCCAGGGGCCTTCCTAAAAGTTGCCAATTGGCTAAAAAATAGTATTGATAAAGTTTTATCTCAAACTGATAACGTTAACTGTGCCTAATGTAGGTTGAAATTTAGCAAAAACCTGCGATTTTTAGGGAAAAATCACCGTTTTTTCTTCATTAAATGAAACCTATTCATCCTAGAAACCTGATTCTTGTCTTATTTTATAGAAAATTTTGTTGCCTTCAAGTTTTATTCTCACCACTTTTTTGCCAAAACTTATAGATTTACTATAATTTAGTGGTATTTACCATTTTTCATTTTTTTTGCTAAATTTCAACCTACATTAGGCACAGTTAACGTTATCAGTTTGAGATAAAACTTTATCAATACTATTTTTTAGCCAATTGGCAACTTTTAGGAAGGCCCCTGGGGGAAAAAATCGAAAATTAATATCTTGTGATAACTTTAGGAGGTGTACATTAAAATATTTGAGTTTTTTATTCATAAAACCCCTTATATCTTCCAAACTAAAGGTCGTATCGACTTGATTCTTGTTTTAATCGATTCAGCGTTAAAAAATGCATACAAAATGATACCCCACTTGCATAGGTAGCTGATTTTAAGTCCTTCAAATTTTACCCCCCTCCTCCCCCCAAAAAAAGAGGGAAGTGTACATAAAAAAGTTGGGGACTTTTCAGGTATTATTTGCAATGACATAACAAAGCTCTCTGTGAAAAAAAATCGTGGCTTAATATTATTCCGAAGAAAAAACCTATATTGACTGGACTATGTGGTATAGCTAAAAATACGAAAGTTAAGTTTTTCTGCAAAATCTCTAAATTAATCATAAAGTTAAAATTGCTTTAACTTTTGAACGGATAGAGATAAAATAGTAAAATTATACATATTCTTGAAGGAAATTTAATGCTTTATAACTTTTTTCCTCATAAATATTTTGTAGGATGAAGGGCCGTAGCGTTAGCTAGTCAAATAAGGAAAAAAACCTGAGGCAAAAATGATTTTTTTAAAAATTGGCGACATTTGAGCTAGGATATCTCAAAAACTATGTGAGTTAGCGAAAAAATTAATATAATCAATCTTGTGGCAAATTTTGTCAGCTTTAATTTTATATAGAATAGTCTTATCGCTAGGTCGCATAGTTCCCGAGATATAAGTGAAAAACCGAAATTAGGGACCTTCTACGTGCCCCCCCTCCCCCCGCTCACCTCCTAGGAGTGGGGACTTTTAGTATGTTTAACTCCTAACTAGTCCAAACAAAGTCCCAAAGTCAAAAATTGTGTTCCTTCCATTTCCCTCTACATCCCTTTTCGAGCATTCATTGACTGGACTAATCTACGGACTACTTTCAATAAACTATAAATGTTTCATACAAATCAGATCAGTACTTTTGAAGCTTTTTGGTGTAAATAAATGTAGGTTTGTGCGCATGTGGAAGATAAACAAATTAGCACAGAAGGTTGAAACTGATAGGGGACCAAAAATGAGCTAATTATGACCTACCATCCAAATTTCATTAAAATCGGACGTTTAGTTTTTAAGATATGTTGGTTCCAAAAAATTGAACGACAGACCGACAGACAGACACGGAACCAAAAATGTTCCCTGATGTCTGAAACTGATTTCTGTCTTGGAATTTTTGAAATAGGAGACCTAAAAATGTTTCGTTCATCAGAACGATCCCATAGCTTTCGTTACATTCGCTAAGCTCGGAAGCAATAAACTTTTTGAAAGAACATGTAAAAAGTCTCAGCTAAAGCTAATAAAGTAGTCGTAAAAATATTAAAATACTGTCATAAAATACAATTGCGTTATATATGATTGAACTTTTATACTTATATAATTTTAAGACCAATACGACAGTAAAAGAAGAAAAAAAAAATCATTAATAAGCAATGAGAAACATCAAAATAAACAAAAATCAATCAACCTCCTGTTAAATACTAACTTCGTAGCACAGATATTAAAATCTGTCCCATTTTTCATTTATAGTTTTTTTTTTTTCTTTTTTTTGGCAGGACGTAAATTTCTTCTGAAACCCAAAGCTAAAACATTATCCATTTTAAAAATCATAACATAAACAAGAGAAAAAACAAAAAAGTTAATTCTGCAACCAAAAGAGAATTTATAATTCGATTTATATCGAACACATAAAAAATAAAATAAAAACGCCTCTACATCAAACTGATTCACCACTTCCTCTCTCCGACGTAAAATACAAATTGTGTATCACTAACCTAATATAAGTTGTCGACCTGGTGTTTAGAAGGATACATCAAGTTATTCGGTGGGGGAAAACAGAGTGTCGTAGAACCACAAGATACCCCGGGCACCCACGCAATGTCCCTGGACAAACTCAACTCGCCTAGAGACCATTACATAATTAAACACTCTCTCAAAACCGCCAGTCAATATCAAAATCCTTTTAAAAAACAGGTGGGCGTCTGTCCTCTAATACATATATATATATATATATATATATATATATATATATATA
>KZ651761.1:352038-363619 GCA_001010745.2 Gerris buenoi
GATATAATTATTCATTCATAGTATCACCAATCACAGTCACAATTTATTATATTTTATTATTTCTTAAACCCTGTTTACATGGTGATAGTTCTATGATAGAACTATTATGTCAGTCTTTGTCGTGGAAATAAAAGTCAAATCAAGCGATGGCTCTTTAGCATCAAAGGTTTCTCTCAGATCCCTGCCCATCATTGTTGCTCAATTAGTCATGCTAGATATTTTTTTATCTCAACATCTTGGATGATCTGACCAATATATTGAATTTCATCTCAACTCTAGGATGAAGGCTTATTAATTAGTTCCTGCGGCAATTAATCAATTGTTAGACAATATGAATTTTTGTGGTCATATCTAAAGACGAGATTGTGTTTGATTGCAGGTTGCACAATGTGTTCATCATTGGTAAGGGCAGCAAGGCGTACGTATCTCTACCTAAGGGCAAGGGTATCAAGCTCAGTATCGCAGAGGAGAGAGATAAGAGGTTAGCTGCCAAGGCTGCTTCATAAATTTCTTATTCTTTTACAATTTTTAATAATATAACTCTGTTAAACATTTACAACACTTCGTGTCTCTTTCTCTTATTTATAAAACCCTCAGTGGTCCCTTTCCCAAAAGAATTAACTTTGAATAATCTATGTACATGGAGTGATCAAAAAGTACGATTGACGCTCACTCGCACTGGCTCACTAATTAATAGCCTGCCGCCGACTGACTCGTGTTAAAGATGTACAAAAAATTGATCATTCTCACTAGGCATGCCTGCAAGCATACACCAAGTCCCGTCCCCATATCTTCCTTTGTTTGGCCAGTAAAAATTAAGGTCGGATACTTTTTGATCACACCACGTAAGCGAAATAATATGTAAATTATAATTACATAATTTATATAAATGATGTTTTCATTTTATTCTTCATTATTCCCTAAAATATTATGAACTTGAAATTATGTTCCTTTTAGAAGTTATCTGACCGCGGCAGCATTAGCATTGTATCAGTGGATTGGGTTTTCTACTATTTGAACCTAAAAGTGAAATATTTCCTATTTGGTTGTGTGACACACATGCCCATAGGGTTGCATATAAAATTAAGGGCTCCAGACCTGCGTTCTAACCTAACAGACCTTGAAGTACTAGTGGGAGGTTGGGAGACATATCAAGACCGTCACAATAGAAACCACACAGCCCTTTAAGGGTCATTGTTATACCCCCAGACTTACCTCTGTTCTTACATGATATTACACACACACCAAAGCTCAATGCCACATATATTATAATGAAATCTATTCACCAATACACACACACTGAAACACCCAATACACTCACACAATCAAACTAAGACCATATACTCGACGAGTGTTTTTTTTATTGACCCGACCCAGGCGCCCTCCAACATATTAAAGAGAAATGTACCTACAACTTTTATTTTATAACTCAAACCTAAATATTTACCTCATTCACCAAGACAACATTATAATCATAAATAATAATCTACAATGACAGAAACATATCTTTATTTTTTATTCATTATAATAACATAACATTTATGTGTATGCTTTAATAAGCAATAAATTAATCGTTTAGTATATTTATATGATCTATAACTATGATTTATTTGTAGTATAAATGGAGTTTTACTTATTCCCTTTTTTTTATACATGCATTTATTATATTTTATCTTTATCTCCAGTTGAGAGAAAAAGTTATGATTTTGAATTAGTTTAGTTTAGAGGGACTAAATTAAGTCTTTTCTTCCCTGAACTCAAAAAGTAGGCAGGAAAAGTAAAGGTAGGGCGAAAAAGTAAAACCAGGAAGAAAAAGAAGGATTGCCAACTTAATTATTTTTATAAAATAGTAGAGAATGAATGGCTAATGCAGTGAAGTTATTGAAATCAGGTGGCGACAATGGTTTACAATTTTAGCTAGATTTTCCCCCCACTGGGGATTAACTTGGATAGCTTCGACTACGCAGTATAAAAGCGTTCAGTTATATTAAAAGTGTTTCGTTCACTCATATGGAGCAATAAAATTAAACCATGTAAACGCACCTTTACTATTCAAAATTGTCTATCCCTGGAATTTAAAAAAAAGAAATACCCGGCATAGACAAAAGTGAATAATTTCGCATCTAAAAAATTACTTACATATTAAATGCATATATAGAAACGAAATAAATTCATTGACAATTAAATCTGGATCTTACCCTTTTTGTCCATGATATCCAAACAGACGATTTGTATCAAATTTCAAAGCACTTATCTCATCGTTCGTATATATTTATATAAGACAGAGCTCTCTGTTCTCTTGTTCCATGCATCATCCATTGCTCTAAATCAACGCATTCTTCCTATAGCTGGATATTAAAATAGGTTGACCATTCTGCATACTGCTTTTGGCCTGCCTATTATTATTATATGGCCATGGGCCAATCCAGCGTGGTAGGTTGCCATTCTTAAAAGGTTTTATTTTTGCTTCTCTCACCTGTTCTTCAGGCCATTCAATTAGGTCTATTCCAGGGAAGTTTAGGGTCATCGCACCGTTCCTTGACCGTTCCAATTATCTTTATATAGAGTGTGTTTTATTTTAAAGAACTGGTCTTTTAGTTTTGATGATCGCCTAACAAAATATCGGTTAAAACGGGGGGGAAAATATAATCATAGCAAATAGTGGTTTCACTAGTTCTTGACTAAATTTCATTCAATCAACCCTTATCGTGTTATAAACATTATAGGGCTATTCCTTTTACTTCGTGGCATATTGATGTGGATGTGTTTTGTTTGCTCTGGGGTATCCAGGGGCGCCCATAGGGAGTTTTGATGGCGTAAGCTGCGCATAATCAGAATTTTTGGGGGGGAATCCAATTTTGGTGTATTTTTCAGAGATTGGGAGGTGGGATTTTTAAATATAGTTTTATTATAATTAATAATGTAGAATAGCGTTTATTAATATATTATACAAATTATAATAGCTTGTAACATATACGATGTTAAAAAGTCAAATCAATCATTCAATCAATGTTTTTATCCTCGCCATTGCAAGATAATAAGATAAATCGTAAATGAACTTCAATGATTAACTCAATAAAAAAAAAAAAATACCAACGCAATTCATTCTCATTTATGATCAGGTAGTCAATCATGCGACCAATGTTATTGTTATTAAATTAAAAAACAACGTTTCTTTATATTAAAAGTTGTTTATAATAATTTAATATATTTTTTTCTGTTATTCTTAACTGTCTATCAAAATTAGATAACCAATTTTCTCTCTAATAGAGGGCCTAACTTTCCTAAAATAAGGTCACGATATCGTCTTTTATATACCTTAATAGTCTATTTAATTTTTTTCCAACTGCCTTTTTGTTATCGGGTGAGTGTTAAAGGAGTCGATTTTAAGTCAAGATGTAATCATCAGTTGAAGTGTTAATAACTCGTAATGGCGCCCAACGTTGGGCCGACAAATTACAGGCCCTTCCGTCGCCTTCACATCGAAACACTTCCCTTGTATTAAAAGAGTAACAAACCATCTGAAACGGGTCTTTAAATTAAAAAATCCCTTTTTTTTAACCACTTAGATATTTCTTTAATAGTTAGTTTAACATATCTGATTGTTTGATTGGGTTTTAGAATTGAAAGGATTTGTATGAATAACATACCAAGTTTTTTCTTGTTAGTAAGTAATTTATTGAACCTCCAACTTCGACTCAAGGTTTGGTCAGTTAGTTCGAAAAAAATTGATGTATAAGTTATACATTTTTCTTGATATAATATTAAAACAATGAGCTATAAACTGGAGTAAATTAAAATACGATAAATACATATTAAATAATAATTAAAGGGAGGCGCAGAGCGTGTTATCAAATCTTACAATAATTAAATGGTAGAACTAAAACAATTTTATCTACTTGCCACTTGCGGCAGCAAAATAAGGTATTATTGAAGTGATTCAATAATGAAGCATAATGAGGTTATTGATGGAGATAGCGTGCAAAAAAAGTGTCTTACTAAGATCAAGCTAGTATTGTGTGCAACAGTAAATCAATTGGTGCCTTATAAGAATACGTGGTCATAGTTTGGCAATAAGCATTTGAAAAAAAAAAAAAAAAAAAAAATCAGTGGAGAACGACCATGTCCGACCAATTATGGTGGACGCTGTGATATTCATGATCCTGAGTACAAAATTAGTAAGTAGACCGAGAATCAAGTTGATGTTAGTTAGTTACTTGATAGGGGACTACTTTGATTTGGAGTAATGTTTGAATAACTGACCTATCAAGGGACAAACTAACATCAACTTGATTGTCGGTCTAACTAACTAATTTTGTACTCAGGATCATGAAAATCACACTGCCCATCATAATTGGCGGAACATAGCTGCTCCCTACCTGTTTGTTATTTTCAAATGCCTATTGCCAAGTTATGTCCCGCAGTCGAACTTGGACGAAACATGTTCTTATAAGGCGCTAAAATATTAACTTGTACACAAAATTTTTGCTTGATGTTAGTCAGACACTTTTTTGCACGCTATCTCCTGGACTATCATTAACAATTTACTACAGTTAATTTTTTGTTTCCATTATAATAAGAAGGTATTTTAGCAGTTTCATTTTTTCTGCCGCCCTTAGATAAAATATTGTATTCAACAAGGCAACAAAACAAACATTTTTTCTACATTGTTTATTCTTTGCTTAAGTAAATTTTAATATCCTGTCTTCGGCCCGGAGGCTAACATAATCACTCGTCAGCAAAATTCCATTTTGCTGCTTAGTTAAATTAATAATAATATATATCATTAAATCATTGACTAAAATTTGTCTCTGTATCTATTGTTGCAGGTTGTAACTGTAACGGTTTTTCAAATCGGTGTTACTTCGACGCTGAGTTGTACGAGAAAACAGGACATGGAGGACATTGTCTTGACTGTGTCGGGTACAGGGACGGAGCCAACTGTGAAAGATGTAAAGAGAACTTTTATCTGCACCCCCTGGCACCTGTCAACGAATCCTGTCGACCTTGTTACTGCAATGAAATAGGTATCACTTCATTTTATAACTTGCGTATCAATTATTTTAATAAAGCAAATGGAACTAGGACAACTATTTATACGATGAAGTAAATGATTGACAGGTATGTAATTTGAATTCAATTTTTTTATTTATTCATTTCAATTCTTCGATAATAAAAGGCAATAATACTTGATTACTTCAGCAATTAAATTACTTGTGTGATAGAAGTAATTGTTCTTTTATTAAATGTAGATCAGTTGCATTTGTTTCTTTTGGCCTAGCGCCCACTTGCAATTTTCAGTTCCGCATCTGATTCATTGCAGTTGTAAGGTGTGCGCCCTCAAAGGCTTGCAACTGCAACCAGTTGCAAGATGGAATTCAACAAGTTAGCCACGGTTTATGGGTCTCGAGTAAAGCGGATGCGAATGGCAGAACCAAAAAGGCGTTTTTGGCTTCATCCAATGACAAAACGGTGTCACCAGAAAGTGCATTTCCATACGTTGTTTGCAGATTTGAGAAGTCACTCTACTATGATGATTTTTTCAAACATTATCGAATGAGTTTGAAAACTTCCGACGAACTCATTCGCTTTGACACATTACTTATCAGGATACGCAATGGAGAAGATCCGTCAGGCCAGAAGAACGTCTCTCAGTTACACTGAGTCTCTACTTAGACGTCGTTCTTGATGTGTACTGTGCCAACTAAGTCAATCTTAGCAAGGAAAGAAAACTTAGATTAACTAGGTATTGCAACTTTTTGATTCCAGGTGGCCGTGCTATCACACCACCCCTTGCATCTCATGGGGGTTATGCATATGCAACCATATGCAACTGAATAATTTGAGACAAAACACAAACTATTTAATTGCAGATCGATTGCATTTGCATTTGGGCACCATAAGAACTCGTAGTGCTCACTCTTGCAGTCAAACAGTTGCGCAACTGAAAATTGCAAGTTAGCTCTAGGCCTAATCAAATTAATTGCTCAGATAAATGATTGATATTCTACGTTTGTGTTCGGTACACATAAGCACAGAATAGTTGTTTTTCTCTCTCCTTGAAATACGATTATTGTTACTGCTTTATATCTAATTTATTATTGATGATGTTTTTAAAATATTCTGATTTGATTCTTAATAAACAACTATTGATCTTTTTTCACAATAGTTTACAAAGAAAGGAGTTAAACTAAACTGAAATAAAATAAATCCAATTTCAATAATAACTCAAACATGTGTTTTATTATTTTTTTTTATCCTAGGATCACGAAGTCTTCAATGTAATAGTGAAGGAAAGTGTCTGTGTAAAGAGGGTGTGACGGGAGACAAATGCGATAAATGTATGGACAACTATTTCGATCTAAGTCAGTCTGGCTGTAAACCTTGCGACTGTTTACCAGAAGGATCTCTTGACAATCAACCACAATGCGACTCAAATACAGGAGTTTGCGACTGCAAACTTAACGTCGAGGGAAAACAATGCCGAAGGTTAATTTCTCAATTTTACTTTTAATTTTAAAACAAATATATTAATTGTGTTATTCAAACAAGAAATCACTAATAATTTTCTTCTGCAATAGGTGTAAACTTGGCTACTTCAATTTGGATGAAGAGAACGAGTTTGGATGCACACCTTGTTTCTGCTACGGTCATTCTTCAGTTTGTAATCAAGCGTCTGGTTATTCAAAATGTAAAAACAAATTTTAAGTAATATAATGTTTGATATGATTAACTATTGAGTAGTATACCATTAAGACAAAGAACCACTAAATAATATATACATACGTTTTTCTTGCAGTCCTTTTGGAAAATATATTTGCCAGAAGAGAAGATAAATGGACAGGCCAAGATGATCATGGAAGACCAATAAACATCACATATGATTCTCCAACCCAATCAATTTCCATTACTGCTCCAGGAAGAGATGCAGTTTATTTCGTAGCTCCAGGTAATTCTTGTCTTTTATGATATGAAATAAAATTTTAATTAATAGGTTGTACACACCGTATTCAGCGGCTATTTATTTCCTGTTTCTAATAATAAGTATTGACAAATTTTATTTTTTGTAGACAAATTCCTCGGTGATCAAAGACCATCTTATAACCAAATGCTGGAGTTCAAATTAAGAATTGGAGAAGCGACACCATCACCTAGGGGAAATGACATCGTTATGGAAGGTGCTGGATTTACAGTTACACAAACGATATTTGGACAGGGAAATCCTATACCAAGACCAGAAAATCAAGAATACCGATTTAGACTCCATGAGCATCCCAATCATGGATGGGAACCGAGATTAGCAGCAAAAGATTTCATGAGCTTGCTAGCAAATTTAACTACGATTAAAATTCGAGGTGGATTCACTCCACGAGGTAAGACGTCATTACTAATAATTGCTGAACAAATATTTAACAAAAGACTACTGTCTTTTACAACAATCCTTTTTTCTTGTAGGTATTGGATTCTTGGATGACGTGCGCCTCTCAACAGCTAAGCGAGGAGCAGCAGGGGCAGCAGCTAACTGGATCGAAATGTGCCAATGTCCAGAAGGTTACATAGGACAATTTTGTGAATCATGCGATTCAGGTTTTCGTCACGACCCTCCACGAGGAGGACCTTTTTCACAGTGTATCCCATGTGAATGCAACGGACATGCTGATGGATGTGATGCTGATACAGGTTTAAAAATTATTCATGTTCAGCAGCATTTATTAATTTAACTTTTAGATGAAATATCACATTTATTTTAAATATTTTTTTCTTTCTGTAATAGGTCAATGTATCTGTATGCACAATACGGCTGGAGATAATTGCGAGAGATGTGCAAGAGGCTTCTATGGTAACGCACTAGAAAAGACACCGCATGACTGTCAAGTTTGCCCTTGTCCTGAAGGCGGTCCTTGTATGGAGATTTCTTCAGGAACAGTCGTTTGTCTTGACTGTCCTAAAGGCTATGCCGGTAAAATTTATACTTTTTAGTCTTTCTATCAATTTGAATTGTTGGATGCACATCCTTTGGTGTAATTTCGCTGATAATATTATTAATATGGTTGTTATCTTATCTTATCATTTTGTTTTCAGGAGCGCGATGCGACCTATGTAGCGACGGCTATTTCGGTGATTTGACAGGTTTGACGGGATCAGTTAAACTCTGCCAGGCTTGTGACTGTAATAACAACATCGATCCTAACGCTGTTGGTAACTGCAACCGTACAACAGGAGAGTGTCTTAAATGCATTTACAATACTGCTGGATCACATTGTGAGAAATGCCTCCCAGGTAATAAAATACATTTGAATTTTCTTTTAACTCCTCATAAAATTAGTGCTTTCATTTATTTTCTTCAACTTTTTACTTCCATGAAAATGGAAGTATGGTGATACCCTCCAAAACGTGATTCCGAGATCTCTGTGAAGGAAGGGTCATTCAAATCCGGGGATATCATTAAAATCCGTTTCATATACATGTATGTCTGTGCTTACGTATGTATGTATGTACGTTCGGAACATTAAACCTTTATAACCTCGCTTAAAGACATCGTATTGAGATGCGGATTGCGGCATTTTTTTAGAACTTTTGTCGGAAAAACTGTTGGCGCAAACTCGAACATCGTAGCTCTGTATCTCCGAACATCTAAGTTTCGGAGCTACAGTCACTTAAACATGAAATCGGTCTGTCGACGATAACTTCAGTAGGCTTTATTTGATTTCAATTTCTTTTGGGGTATCTTTATCTATGTGTCCTATATGGTAGATTGTACCTATAATTTTTGAGCAAAATGGGACAAGCTGTTCGGGAGATATTGACATTTTAGTGTTTTTACATCCATGAAATTGGGTGTAAATACTGAGTTCTCTATTGCTCACGTATTGACACCACAATATTTCACGGAAGTTATGTGTGGGATTTCCACACCTGTACTTTTTCTGATCCTATCAAAAATAGAGTATCTTACTTTTCATACTACAAACAGCACTTTCATAGTCTAAAAGTGCTCTGTATATTGAGTACGCAATGTATTTAAAACTTTATTTACTCTGTTCATTCACTTCCTTACCTCAATCTCATAATAACTTATCAACTTATGATAACATAAAAATCAATTTCAGGATACTTTGGAGACGCCCTGGCTGACACACCTGGTGATTGCAAACCTTGCATGTGCAATGCAGACGGTACTGAGGAAACAGCTGACGGGCCTCTGGGATGTAACCAAAGAACCGGACAATGTTCCTGCAAACCAAATGTAACCGGTCCTCACTGTGATCAATGTTTACCCGGATATTTCAACATCAAAAGTGGAAAAGTAAGTAAAATGGCAAATGATTATTTGTATAAACAACAAGTTTTTCTTCTCCATCTCTCTATAATACAGTCGGACCTCCATACAACAAATTTCTTTCCTATGAAAATCTCTATACAACGAATTCATGTCCCCACAAATTATCCAGTTAAAAATGTTTTATAGAATGAAAATAATTTCTCTACAACGACCAAAATTCAAAGAAATTAGGATGAAGATCCACCGAAAACCATTCAATGAATTACTATTCGTGGTGTTTTTGCATTCCTTTATTGTCTTAAAACCATTAAGGCCGGGCCACACCTGTCCGCCCCGTGCCCACACCGTATGACGGCCGTGTGTTGGACAACTAAGGAAATGTCAAAAAGTAAACAAAACAAATAAAATGTCGGTGCGGAGAGGTGTGGACCATGCCTAACATTTCCTTAGGTTTATTCCGTACCGAGTGTTGTCATACACACGGCCGTCACACGGCGCGGGCACGGTGCGGACACGGTGCGTACAGGTGTGGCCCGGCCTTCATTAAGAGTTTCTTGCTCAAGCACTGTAATAATTTTGTTTATTTTATCTCAATTTGTTTAAGCGGAATCGGAATCATCATTGCACAGTATAGATAAATCTCTTAGCCTCAGTTTAGAATTCGTTATACGGACGTTTATAAAGCTCTTGACTTTTTGTAGCGTAATTTAATCAATGTACAAATTTTTACACATTTGTACCATCAATTTCAGACAAAAAAAAAAAAAAAAAAAAAAAAAAAAAAAAAAAAAAAAAAAAAAAAAAAAANACACATCAGCCCAGATTTCAGACAAAAAAAAAAAAAAAAAAAAAATTCAAAGATAAAGAAGAAATAAACAGTATCTCATAAATATGAAATTGTTCCAAGTTCAGTAACGACAATTTTGAGAAACCAGAATTCAATATTTAAACTATACAAACCATGTGAAGATTTTAAGTATAAAGACATAGATAAAGCAGCTCTGCAATGGGCGAAAATGGTACGGGATTAAAATTTCCCTCTTTCAAGAAGACTCATTTTTGTCCCTTACGAAATTTCTGTTTCAATTTTTTTCAATCAATTCTGTTGGTCCAGCTAAGTGTATTGTAAATGTTTCACTCTTTTTTCAGGGTTGTGAACTTTGTCAATGCAGTCCTATAGGATCACTCAATGATACGTGTGACGTAGGTACAGGCCAATGTCACTGTCGACCAGGAGTAACCGGAACACGTTGTGATAGTTGTGAAAAATACCACTACGGCTTCTCTAAAGAAGGTTGCAAACCTTGTGAATGCGATGATCTCGGATCCAAGAGCCAACAGTGTGAGCCCTCTACTGGACAGTGTCCCGTTAGTATAACTGACATTCTTATTAACATTGAATATTAATTGACATTAACAACTGCTGCTGCTATTTATGAGGAATTTTAAATGATTTCAGTGTCTGGACAACGTTGAAGGCAGACAGTGTGACCGCTGTAAGGAGAATAAACACGATAGACAGAGAGGCTGCGTCGATTGTGACCTTTGTTATACTTTAGTTCAGGTAAATCTAGAATATCAGTAAATATTGCCCTATCAGAATATAAGAACCCTATCAGAAAATAAGAAGGATCAATGACATTTTATAATAATTTCATTAACCAAATTATTTATACAGGGTGGGGCAAAAGATATGAATCAGTTTGAAATGGATGTAGAGCAAAAATAATTCAACTTACAGAAATTAGGTTTATATCGCTCGATGCAGTAGACGATCTAGTTTTTTACGTTAACTTTTAAAGATGACATCATTAAGCAAAGGTTTTTCCCTCAGAGAGGTTGGCCAATCTGTGTGTCACTCGATTTCCCACGCTATCTACGCACTAACTCTCGTTTGGGACACACTTTATGTACGCCCAATCTATTTGAGTAATCACACATGTCTTTGTAAAAAAGTGACTTTATCTTATTAATTTCAAGTCCTCCTGCTTTTATGTTCTTCTATTACTTTTATATTTTCATGATGATTTAATTCACAAAGTTTGATTACAGGATGCTGTTAACAAGCACCGAGCCAACTTATTAGCCTTGGACACATTGCTAACAAATATAACTGATAACCCAACGGTTGTTGATAACGATGAGTTCGACCAGAGACTAGAAAAGGTTCAGAGTGGAGTAGAACAGCTGTGGTTGGACGCCACCAGAGCAACAGGTGCGTCAAATCAACATAGTTGGTTCTAGATTGCAGTAGAGCCTGGCTAATTCAGACCCAGCTAGTCTGGACATCTGGGGGGG
>KZ651761.1:401967-413225 GCA_001010745.2 Gerris buenoi
AATAATACGCCTTCCGAAATAATTAATTCGGCACAAAATACAACTAACGAATTGATGTCATCTTTATCAAAAGAGAAATACTGAAATACGAGCTTACATACAGGAAGTTTATTATTTTTTTCTGCATTTATTATTAAAATCTAAAAATCGTAGATAAAGTACGGTACGCAACTCGTTTGAAAACGGCATTTTGCATTGCTCGTGTGGTTTTTAAAACCCTCGCTATCGCTCGGGTGTAAACTCCACACTCGCATGCAAAATGCTACTTTCCACACTCGACGCGTAATGTACTATTACAGGTTGACCTGACACCTGACCTGCACATTCGTTCCTCCCTGTAAACTTGGATCATATTATAAAAATACATTAAACAAAATTGAAACTAAACACAACAAAATCCCAAGAAAATCAGACCATTAGAAATAAGTGGATGTGGTACTAGACATTTAATTTTATGAAGAATGTTACTTTAAGTAAAGAAAATACTTGCAGTATTGTACAATAAACTTTTAAGCAGCTACTATCAAGTTCATAGAAGAATATTCTATAATATATTTCTTCAATTCCATGAAGAATATTTACTATTTAGTAATTAAGTTAGTAACAGGTGTTCCCTAAAGCATGTATTTTGGATGATAGAAAAGAAAAATTGTTTCACGAGACGATAAATAAAATAAACAATACCTATAATATTAATATTGCAATCTGCCACTCTTTAATTTACTTCAAGGCAACACATACACATTATTCATTAAAATTAAACCTAACAAATAATAATAATAACAATAACAAGACTTCAACACAAAAATAAATAGGCACTTAACAATTTTAAACTTTAACCCTTATCGCGGTAAAAGAAAGCACTGCTCAATGCAACTTGCACGACAACAATTTTAACAAGGTTAGATTTTTCCGGAAGAGTTTGGTGTAAAAATACAAACCAAGGAATAAAAAATTAATGCAAATTAATATTTATTAACTGATATAATATTATTAATCAGTGGACGTACAAAAGATATTAATTTTAACCAAAATATATTCAACGATTTTAAATTTTTGTTTTGTCAGGTTGGCGTAACTTAAACTAACCTGGATCACCTGACACGGTCACCTGTACTGTATACAGATACAGTATATTGGGAGTGGGGGGGAAATACCTTTCGGAGATATTAATTTTATATTTATTTAGTTGTATTTTGTTTTTAATTATTAGATATCGAGGGTTCGTCGAGGTTAATACGAGAGAGTGAATAAAATACTTGTGTGGTTCGAGTGTAGTTTTTCCAAGTGATTATTTTTTTACGAAGATTGTTTACTTTGACGTCACGAATGCAGGAATGCAAGGTACCGTGTGTTTGTGTTAAATATTTATCAGGTGTGAATCGCCTATCGCCTTCGATAAACAAATAGGATTTCCCGTGACACAAACCATGAATCTGTAAACTCGAGGGTCGAAAGGGATTCAACCATGGAGAGCGGGGAGTACGAGATGGTTAGAAATATGACACTCTTGTTTTTCTTCGAGAAATTGCTGGATAAAGGCGAACCTCGGACTTTGCACGACCTGAGTTGTCAGTTCGGGGCCAAAGGCTTCACCAAAGAGATGCGACAAATCGCCGGAGGATCGCAGTCGGGTCTCAAGAAATTTTTGGCTCAGTATCCCTCTTTGTTCGTCGTGGACGGCGATTTCGTTTACGTCAATACGTTCACCCCGTCCATGACCGATTCTCAGGGAGGGAAGAGGGATTACGCTCAGGAAGCCGTAGAATATTTTTCGAATAAGTTGCGACAGTACGGCGAGGGTACCGAAGTGCCCATCGAGAGCCTCCGAGGTCACAGGTCCCAAGCTTCGCCCGAAGTCAGACACATATCGGGTCAACACAGTAAAGAGTTCAAAGAATTCCTCTGCCGGTTTCCCGAAGCGTTCATCGTGACGGACGACAGAGTCATTCTGAAGGAATACGAGAACAATACGCGGCACACCTTCCACGAGCCCGAAGTCATAGAAATAGATTCCAAAGTCACTAGTCATTTAATCAGCTTCTTCCAACACTGCTTGGCTACCAAAGGTCCGATGATAGTAGACCAGTTGTTCCATCAGGTGGATACGTTCTTCGGCGAAGACATGTGGTCTTCCATTTTCAAAACCCCCCAAGACCTACTTACGTTTCTGAAAATGCATTCCAATATTTTCAACGTACAGTCCAATCTCGTTACGATGGTTCCAAACAGCGCCAACAACGTGATGGACAATAATATAATGGACAAAGGAAGGTTCGAAGCCAATATAACCAACAACAACACCATCGCTCCCGAGGACAACCTCACTCCTACTAATTCCGCTCAAATGTCGCCTAACAAGCAAACTCTGAAGCAGCGGGTCAATAATTTAGTCCTTAAAACGCTTGCCGAGAACTCGGAAAAAGATCGGAATCTTATCAACAGTTCCCCTATGGTCAACGGTGAGAATTGGAAATCGAAAATCCTCCAAACTACGAAGCTCATATCCAACATTAAAGAGTGTAACATCGTCGTCGATGAAATTCTTAATAAAGTCAGTCACGTATCTCTCGACTGCGAGGGCATTAACGTAGGTGTCAAAGGCCAGATAACATTGTTTCAAATCGGACTACCCTCCGGCCAGGTGTACCTGTTCGACCTGATTACTTGTCCGGGGGTAATCAGCAGTCTCCAAAAACTACTCGAGTCCAGTTTAATCAAGGTATTTAAAACTTTTATTTCTTTATTTTCTGACAACTTGTCAATTACCTCTACCTCCTACTTAGCATATCGAGTTGTTTATCTTTTAAAAGTTTTGTGATAACAGTTCTATTACAATCGACAATTTTTCCCTGCTGTAAATAAAAGATAACATTATCGATAATTGTTTTTATTGTTCTAGGTTATTCACGATTGTCGAAATGCCAGTGTCAACATTTACAATCAATTTGGAATAACATTGCAAAATGTCTTCGATACACAGGTTAGACCTAGAATTAAAATTATAAATCGTAGCAGTAAACTTTCAAAATAAATCGTACGACGATTAACACTGAATTATTTGTTATAGGCTGCTCATGCAGTGCTGCAGCTGCAAGTAACTGGTAAGCCTGTGTATAAAGTGAAGAACGTCAGTTTGAGCGCACTCTGTGAGCTGTACGGTACTCCGGTTAACTCAAGCAAGGAAAGTCTGAAATCACTTTACAGAAAGGACCAGCGATACTGGGCTCGCAGACCTCTGACAAGAGACATGATTACGTACGCAGCGACGGATGTCTTAGCTCTTGTTCCTACCATTTACAATGCAATGTCTAAGTAAGTTGTCCAAAGTATCAACTTAAACAAATTTAATAATAGCTTTTGTGCTAAATTCATTTTTCTCACTTGTTTAACTTTTTAGTTGTTTAGTTTCTAGTTTAACTTTCTAGTTAAACAAGTATTGAACTTATTTGTTATTTAATAAACTTATACACGTATTTAGGGTTCCTAATTAGACTAAATAAAAAAAAATAAAATAAACCTAGAGGTTACTGGATTGACTTTAAAATAGCAAGTAAGAAAAAATTTGAAAAAAAAAGGAAAAACAACGTGAAGGTTAAGCTACAGACATGTGAAGATATTAAGACAAAAAAGGGGTGAAGGATTATTACCTGCTATACAGGTAACTAACACATACCCTTTGTACTTAAGAATAAATAAACAGGTCAAGTGTATGCTAGTCAGCACACAGCGAGGGTCCGTAGACAACACAGTATAGTTTAAGTAGTATCTTATTGATGGTGTTTTTTAAAATACTAAAAAGCTTACTTTGAACTTTCCTATGAGTCTGATATTCTCAAAACACATAAACAAACTTCTGATGAAATTTTTTTTTTTTTTTGCCATTGAACCGGAAAACAGCCGTATAAATACATTGAAAAGACCATACCTTGGCCTACCTTGGCTTTTGCCTACGGACCTGTTCAATGTNAAAGAACAACATTATATACACCTTTATATTGTTACTCCCTTCTGTTTTATTATTAGGGGAGTAACAGTCTAAAGAACAACATTATATACACCTTTATATTGTTACTCCCTTCTGTTTTATTATTAGGGGAGTAACAGTCTAAAGAACAACATTATATACACCTTTATATTGTTACTCCCTTCTGTTTTATTATTAGGGGAGTAACAGTCTAAAGAACAACATTATATACACCTTTATATTGTTACTCCCTTCTGTTTTATTATTAGGGGAGTAACAGTCTAAAGAACAACATTATATACACCTTTATATTGTTACTCCCTTCTGTTTTATTATTAGGGGAGTAACAGTCTAAAGAACAACATTATATACACCTTTATATTGTTACTCCCTTCTGTTTTATTATTAGGGGAGTAACAGTCTAAAGAACAACATTATATACACCTTTATATTGTTACTCCCTTCTGTTTTATTATTAGGGGAGTAACAGTCTAAAGAACAACATTATATACACCTTTATATTGTTACTCCCTTCTGTTTTATTATTAGGGGAGTAACAGTCTAAAGAACAACATTATATACACCTTTATATTGTTACTCCCTTCTGTTTTATTATTAGGGGAGTAACAGTCTAAAGAACAACATTATATACACCTTTATATTGTTACTCCCTTCTGTTTTATTATTAGGGGAGTAACAGTCTAAAGAACAACATTATATACACCTTTATATTGTTACTCCCTTCTGTTTTATTATTAGGGGAGTAACAGTCTAAAGAACAACATTATATACACCTTTATATTGTTACTCCCTTCTGTTTTATTATTAGGGGAGTAACAGTCTAAAGAACAACATTATATACACCTTTATATTGTTACTCCCTTCTGTTTTATTATTAGGGGAGTAACAGTCTAAAGAACAACATTATATACACCTTTATATTGTTACTCCCTTCTGTTTTATTATTAGGGGAGTAACAGTCTAAAGAACAACATTATATACACCTTTATATTGTTACTCCCTTCTGTTTTATTATTAGGGGAGTAACAGTCTAAAGAACAACATTATATACACCTTTATATTGTTACTCCCTTCTGTTTTATTATTAGGGGAGTAACAGTCTAAAGAACAACATTATATACACCTTTATATTGTTACTCCCTTCTGTTTTATTATTAGGGGAGTAACAGTCTAAAGAACAACATTATATACACCTTTATATTGTTACTCCCTTCTGTTTTATTATTAGGGGAGTAACAGTCTAAAGAACAACATTATATACACCTTTATATTGTTACTCCCTTCTGTTTTATTATTAGGGGAGTAACAGTCTAAAGAACAACATTATATACACCTTTATATTGTTACTCCCTTCTGTTTTATTATTAGGGGAGTAACAGTCTAAAGAACAACATTATATACACCTTTATATTGTTACTCCCTTCTGTTTTATTATTAGGGGAGTAACAGTCTAAAGAACAACATTATATACACCTTTATATTGTTACTCCCTTCTGTTTTATTATTAGGGGAGTAACAGTCTAAAGAACAACATTATATACACCTTTATATTGTTACTCCCTTCTGTTTTATTATTAGGGGAGTAACAGTCTAAAGAACAACATTATATACACCTTTATATTGTTACTCCCTTCTGTTTTATTATTAGGGGAGTAACAGTCTAAAGAACAACATTATATACACCTTTATATTGTTACTCCCTTCTGTTTTATTATTAGGGGAGTAACAGTCTAAAGAACAACATTATATACACCTTTATATTGTTACTCCCTTCTGTTTTATTATTAGGGGAGTAACAGTCTAAAGAACAACATTATATACACCTTTATATTGTTACTCCCTTCTGTTTTATTATTAGGGGAGTAACAGTCTAAAGAACAACATTATATACACCTTTATATTGTTACTCCCTTCTGTTTTATTATTAGGGGAGTAACAGTCTAAAGAACAACATTATATACACCTTTATATTGTTACTCCCTTCTGTTTTATTATTAGGGGAGTAACAGTCTAAAGAACAACATTATATACACCTTTATATTGTTACTCCCTTCTGTTTTATTATTAGGGGAGTAACAGTCTAAAGAACAACATTATATACACCTTTATATTGTTACTCCCTTCTGTTTTATTATTAGGGGAGTAACAGTCTAAAGAACAACATTATATACACCTTTATATTGTTACTCCCTTCTGTTTTATTATTAGGGGAGTAACAGTCTAAAGAACAACATTATATACACCTTTATATTGTTACTCCCTTCTGTTTTATTATTAGGGGAGTAACAGTCTAAAGAACAACATTATATACACCTTTATATTGTTACTCCCTTCTGTTTTATTATTAGGGGAGTAACAGTCTAAAGAACAACATTATATACACCTTTATATTGTTACTCCCTTCTGTTTTATTATTAGGGGAGTAACAGTCTAAAGAACAACATTATATACACCTTTATATTGTTACTCCCTTCTGTTTTATTATTAGGGGAGTAACAGTCTAAAGAACAACATTATATACACCTTTATATTGTTACTCCCTTCTGTTTTATTATTAGGGGAGTAACAGTCTAAAGAACAACATTATATACACCTTTATATTGTTACTCCCTTCTGTTTTATTATTAGGGGAGTAACAGTCTAAAGAACAACATTATATACACCTTTATATTGTTACTCCCTTCTGTTTTATTATTAGGGGAGTAACAGTCTAAAGAACAACATTATATACACCTTTATATTGTTACTCCCTTCTGTTTTATTATTAGGGGAGTAACAGTCTAAAGAACAACATTATATACACTTTCTTTAGATTGTTACTCCACTGTTTTTTTTTTTATAAGGAAAGTAGCAGTTTAAAGAAGAACATTCCGTACACCTTCTTTAGATTGTTACTACCTTCAGTTTTATTATTAGGGGAGTAACAGTCTGAAGAACATTCCTTACATCTTCTTTAGATTGTTACTCCCTTCTGTTTTTTTATAAGGAGAGTAACAGTCTAAAGAAGGGAATAGTTTTTTACTTATATTTGTTTAGGACATTCCCAAATTTATGTGGTCTGAAGGGTTTTCACCCCTATTTTTTTATCTTTATGATTAATTCCTACTTAAACATTTTGTTTTTCTTGTTTCTTTATTTTTTATTTTGTTTGTTTAGGTATCTTGATTTAACTGATGAAGAAAAAGAAAGATTGAAAGGGTCCTACAAAGTTGCAAGAAAGTTGGAAAAATTAGAGGGTAAAAATCGGTAAGTTTTTTTTTATCATCTAAATTTTGGCAATTATATAATATGCTGATAAGGATTAGTTCTCATCTATGTGAGTTTAAAAATATCAGTAGGGGTTATTTTAGAAGATTTAAAATATAATCACTTCATTCTTCGTTAGCCAAGAAAATAGCCAATATTTCATGTGTCCACTTGGGGGTTTTCTTCAGTCTCTGGGATTATAAGTAATTGAGGTTAAGTAATTAAAAAAAAATACATAAAATACCACATTTATCAACATTATTCTCAATATAGTACTGGAAATGGTATTTTTTTAAAAAAAATAAAATAAAATAATTTACAAAGATTTAAATTGTTAATAATTTAAGTGCACAGCCTATTTTTTTTTTTCAATGTATAAGATGTAGTGATGTCTGGTAATGTGTAATTAATTAATTATATTAATTTAATCAATTAAGTAAGATTAATGAAATAAGGTTTATTCTTTAATAAATTACACCTTACCAGCCATCACTATGCCTTGTATAAAAATATTTTATTATAACACAAAAAGAAGTCACCTTATCTCAATGACATATTGACATTTCAGACCCAACTAGAATAGAAGAAAATCGTTGATTGTGGTTTCTACGTTTAAGGTAGCCCCCTTATAGATTGACATTGATTTTTATTTATTTATATAGAGAAAATATTGTGATGGCTCAAAACTTTGATTTTGAGATTTTGATGGAGTTACGTGTTTTGAGGTCCCCAGAGTCCAAAAAGTGGTTTTTAAAAATGTCAGTCTTTCATCTGTGGTGACCCGTTGAGCCTAAACTACTGCACTGATTTTGACGAAATTGATTAAAAAAAAGAAGAAAAAAAAAAAAAAATCTATAATGTAGTCCATTTAAATACAAATCTGACAATATAAGCCATTTTCCCTAGAAAAATCTAGTTCCTTAGAAAATAGCTATAATCGAGGCCTGGTTCCATTCCTCGCTGAAGAGAAGTTATTTTTATGATTCATTTTGATGGAATGTTCAATAGTAATTTAATTTTCCTACCTTAAAATAAATAAATGGAAAACACTGGGCTAAGTAATTATGAACTCGTGCGTAGAAAGTTTGTCTGAGTTGTCTCGGACCAATATTTTGTGTCTATTATTTTTTAAATAATATTGCAGTTGAATCTCATTTTACCGGACCTTATTGTACCAGATTATTTTCTATTTATTTTAGTTTTTTTTATTATNTCAGTCTCTGGGATTATAAGTAATTGAGGTTAAGTCTTGTTTAATCCCGATCAAACGTCACGTGAGAGATCTAATTTTTTCCCCGAATAGGTTCCTTTGCAATTCAGCGAGATAGAGGGGGGTACTTTTCACACCCACTTCCAACTTGCCTACGCTCGCCCTATCAAAGTTATAACCAAATAATTATATATTTTTTTAATCAGCTCAATGCACCCTTTCATATGATAACCCTCATGGTGTCAAAAAAAAAAAAAAAAAAATTTTGAAAAAATAAAAATGTTTCAAGTCGCTATATTTTGAACATGTGTGGGTAGGTACAAGACATATACATGCCAAATTTCAAAGTCATCGGATGAAAGGTCTAGCCGTGAGAGCAGGTGACGGACGGACGGACAGACAGACACACGGGGAACGATATATAGTTGTATTCATTGCGCATGTGTGAAGACTGTTTTTAGAACAGCCGAAACTGGTCCGTTGTTTTAATTACAATTGTTTGTGTGAAAATGTTGTCTGGTTATGAACTAAATCTCTTTCATGTTGAGTAGCTATCACAAATTGAAGAAAATCACAGTTGTGGATCATTCTAATTCAATATTTTAACGATTGCTTCATTCATATCTTATCAATTACAGGGAAGTAAGGAATGACATGGAGCATCTGCTTGTAGAGTTGTGTGAAGAGCAGGTGTACACGTATATAAGACCTTCAGACGTCAAACTTCAGAAGAAACAGAGGAAGGTCGAGAGTGAAGTGTCAGATCTGCGCATCAAACTGTCTTCCACCGCCCTGTCCAAGAACATCGTTCTCAGCAACAGAGAAATTCGTCTTTTAAGGTATGCATTATACTTTTTTAAGAGAAAATAACATTATGATCTCGGTGAATGGAAAAATTGTTTTATTTAATTATTTTTTATAATACAGTAGAATCCCGATATATCGTATCTTCAAGGGGTCGAAGAAAAAATACGATATATCGAGTAGTTCACTAAATCGGGATTATGAAATATTGATGGTAAAACAAGAAAAATTAATGTAATAAATAAGACGTATTTATTTTGCACATAAAAATACATTGTGTATGATCATAAAAAAATTAAATATGTACTTGAATTTAAAAAAAAAAAAATAAAATAAAATAAACATTTTTTTAACGAATTATTTAATAGGCTAATCTATATATGTTTATTTATTTTATCTACTGTTTAATAATATTATAATAGACCTATTTATTATAAAATTTGATAGTAGTTCTCTTAACGAAAATCTATTAAATCCCTGGGTAGATTTTCACTTCCGAGGTGAATTTTTATCCGTTTTTTCTCCTTAAATAATTTTTTAAAGATTTATTATGAACATTTCGTTACCTTTCTTTTTTTTACATAAACGATTATTCTGTTGAGATGATTGATTGAAAAAGTTTTATAATCAAAAGCCTTATTCAAACTTACATGGATTACGAATGTGATGGTTTTGTATTTGGCAAGATAGCGGCGGAAAAAAAGGGATTATAAACATTACGTAGGAAGAAAAAAAGAAGGATTAAAAAAAAGAAACAGAAAGTTACGTAAATAAACTTTAAAAAACGAAGAGGGATTAGGACGAGGTAAGAATGACAAGATAAAAAGTTCAGAAAAAAGAAGGAGGTAAGCAAATGAAAGCTTCTCAGCTCTCTGGTTTTTTGTGACCGCGGTGTCACAAGGAGGTCAAACTCTCGTGGACCCGTTAGGTGAAATCATCTTCATGGATTTATTATCTAGACCATGGCTAAACTCCTCAAACCATGCTTACTGACCCTCATCAACTCTGCCTGCAGCCACTGCATCGTAAGCCACTCCAACAGTCATTAGGTCACTAATTCCTCCATTAAAAAGAAACCAGAAATCACTGGAAAATTCAGTTTAAATACGATGCAACACCAGCTTCGAGGAGAAAACATCACCCTACTGGAATTCAGCGCACCGCAATTCTAGTAAACTCCTGTAGTTTTCCATCCATTACACTAGAAACAGTAATTTACCCCTGTTATTCTAACGGATAAGGAAAATTCAACCGTAAATAATAAGAATGTAAAGCTTTAATGTTTAAATTTAAAATGGTTACGTGATTTCGTTAATCTTCTTCTTCGAGAGAAAAAACCCTTTGAGGGTTGAGCAGTGAAAAACTATTTCCTATAACAGAGGGTTAAGAAAAATGTCTACGTTTTATTCGTGACTTAAACTAAACTAGAATGTACTAAAGTCAAATTCCTATATTAAGAGTTAAGATCATCTAAGACAATAGCATTTTTTTATCGTAAAACTCTTCTAAATGATACAAACAAATCTTAACAATATTTAAGCAAAAGAAGAAACAGCTGCTTTAGCATCTTATGCTAACCTCTTTGGGGATTTTCTATAGCATGATTTTTCTAAATATGTGTACGAGTATACCAAAACTTATCCAAATTGGTTTATTAGTACGACATTAACAAAAAAGAAAAAAAAAATACTATTTAAACTCAGAAGACTATTTAATGAAGACGTTTTATATCTCAAAATTTCAAAAAGATTTTTGTTTTTTTAAATACATACTTCATGTATAAGAAATAAATAAAATATCCTGCTAATTAGTGTAGCACATATCTTCCTCACGTCCTCTTCTTCTTAACGTTCAATTAAAAATTGCGTTCGGACCTATTTCGATTTGAAGTGAGCTCGATGATATATTTAATCCAATATTACATGTGAACAAATTGTTGGAATTAATATGGGACCACTTGTGGGCTACTTTTGATAAGCCACCCAAATTTCAATTAAAACTGTACTTATA
>KZ651761.1:439136-454329 GCA_001010745.2 Gerris buenoi
AAAAAAAAAGCGGGTATTTGTTATATATTTTATTTTTTAAAGATTTGTTATAGTTAAAAATGAATGAGCCGACGATATCAATTTAATAATTAACAAAAATAAAATATGTCCACATTTTTCCACAAGCTTAATTATTTATTTATTCTTTAACCATATTAATTTTATTTATTTATGTTATAATTAATTTGTTATTAAAAATAATATAACATAATATGTATTGTAACAATTAACATTATTTTAATTTTTAATGTTCATTTATTTATTAATTTACTGCTAATATTTAAAGGAAGTTTTTGATTAATTATAAAAGTATTAATTTATGTTTAATGATTATACTATTATTAATTTATTAAATCAAATAATCCATTTAACCTGGGTTTGGTGAAATTTATTTGATTAAATTGGCATGATTGGTTAATTCTTTGTGAAAAAAAAGAAAAAGAAGAATGATTGACTGAATTAATGTGTCATTTACTCTTATTAGAGAAGTGGTTTTAATTGTTATATTTATTTAATTAAATAATTAATGCTTATACTTCATTAGTTTAATTATTTATTATTAAATTATCTTTAATGCTGCCTTATTAGTTTTCAATTATGTTTCTTGTTTTATTATTTGTATATTATTATATTAAGTTGTTTGTTTTTCTCAGAAAAGCTAATAATAAAAACGTCATAGTTACTATTTATGCCTTATAAATATATGCGATATAAATATCACACTTGACTTGGATTGATAAGATATATTTTAGTGATGACCCTTCAACCTGTAATACCTTTGTAGTAAATATTCCCTGACAATAATACATAATGATGTATTTATTATTTCATTGTAAAAGCTAATGTCATCAGTAGATCAATAAATCATTGTTACAAATAATTGTTTTATTTATTACAAGCCCTTAGGCCCGTGGTAACATAGGTCTAATTTTAGATTTATATAAGTTATTATATCTATTTGAAGACCAAAAAATCAAAAGAAACATTTATTTTGGAAGTGAAACTTCTTTGGCGGCGGTAGAGTAAATTTTTTCATATAGTGACATTGTGTAACAATGTTTACGATTCGAGATTCGACCAAGTGTAACATTTTTACAGCTTCATTGTGTTATATCTATTTAAAGACCGACGAATCAAGATATTTATTTGTATTTGAATAAATGTAATTGCCAGTGACATTGTGTAACGAAGTTTACGATTCGAGACTCGTCCAAGTGTAACTTTTTACAGGTGAATTGTATTATATCTATTTAAAGACCAGCAAATCAAAGCAAACATTTATTTTTTAATGGAAAAAATGTAGTTGCCTTAGCTTAGCAATATTTTTTTTCAATTAAATTTCCCATAACCATTTCTTAATCCTGAAATAATAAATTCGTCAAAAAATGAAAGAGAGCAATACATTCTANTATGTATAAAACGTGCTTTAAAAGTATGGCGTGCACTTTGAAGTATGCGCACTGACAGTGGACTGTATAGGCTTAGTGGATCTCTAATCTTCTTGATGTTCTAAAGCCTGTTTAAGTATCCTAGAATGGGGAAGTTACGTTAGAAAACATTAACATTAACAGTTAAGTACGTAAAATCGTTACGTTAGAAAACATATAGGAAAAAACGTTGTTTTCTTTATTTTAAACGTTCAGGTCCGTTTTAATAGATGAAGTGTCATTAACTTCATAGCGGTGTCGGTGTTCATTTTACTAAGACCATTTTAGAATTTTTCCCGTCCTAAAATTCGATTTTACATTTGAAGCTTACGTTTACGCGAGCGTTGCGTGTGAACGCATGGGTGGATAATGTTGTCTAACGAACTCGTCCTTGGAATTTGTAAAATGATCATTAGTAACAATTTTCAACTTAATCTGTCATCTTTTACTCAAGTTTTTGCCATTGGTCAATTTGTGACGGTTGGTTTTTAACTCCCGGGCTCCAGACGCTGTTACGTGCTATAAGGAACTTCGTTCCAAAAACAAACAAACGTGAATTCAATAAAATTAGAAAACCCGTATAGCAAACAAAGCAAATAAACCTACTACAGCAGTAGTATACATTATTATGACTATATTTACTGTGCAAAGGAAAACGAAGCAAGCGATGAAAAATAGTCTATCTATATTATTAAAAAAGTTTTGTAAACAAACGAGTTGAGTGAGAGTGACATACTTGACTGAGTGTAGAGTGAGTTAGGAGATACCCCTCTAGAAGAGGGATGAGTCCGGGGGGTAAAGGGAGAGCTTGAGAGTGACATAATACTAACTGTGTAGACAGAGTGAGGGTGATATATATTCGTCTGAGAAGGGGATTCATAAGGCAGAAGTTGAGAGTAGTTATATTAAAATGTCAGCGAGAAAAGGAAAGTAGACAGTAGTTGTGCCTCCTCCCACTACACCTCAGCCACTATCCTACTTCCCTTCTCATATTCGATAACTATACTACTTTCCTTCTCATACCACGTCGGCCGCGCAGCGGCTGCTACCACGTCTTTTTGGGGGTTGGCGAGCAAAGCGAGTAGGGGGCGGAGCCCCCTAGTCACTAAAAAATATAAATATTAAGTTTTCAAAATTGTTGCGAAAACTCCTCATGAAAACACTTTCAGTTTGAAAGTACAATCAATTTTACAGATAACATTAAGCTTTCATGTTTATAGTAATAGGGTCTTTAAGTTTATTAAATGTTTTTAACTGAATTTGAGGGTTTAAAAGGGGCTGGACCTTTTTGTATTATCTTTATTTTATACTTAGTTTGTTGCTCTGATGTTGCTAATAAGTATAGCGAAACGTTAGCATAAACTTTCTTAATAAGTTTTATTTTGCAGCATCTCGCTAACATTAAAAAAAAATATGATAACCCAAAAACCTTGAAAATTTGTATCTGTCAAAAGTTGAAATAAGTTTGATAAAACTGTCAAAAACTTAATATGAAGAAACAAAAACAAATATGATCGTCAAAAATGAAACTTTTGCAAATTTTAGTTTGGATATTGCTGTTCATGGTTAGCTATGATTTAGTGACGTACTTCTTGGCACAGAGGGGCGAGGGACAGCCCGCTGCAGGAGAAGGTAACGCCATTTTAAAACAAAATGTCCATGTATTTTACTGTAATTTGCATTAAAAAATACATTTTATAATTTTTTTTTTTTTTTTAGAGTTTCTTTTACAAAACTATAGTTTCGTTCCTATGTCTGTCTGTCTGTTTGTCATTCTGTACAGTTCCAATAACTTTTGAATCAAAAGAACCAAAAAAACATGAAACTTTGCAGTGTTAAAGATGATTTTGACGCGCACGGAGAGAAAATAAAGCAAACTTAAAATTTATCAGCGTTTTAAATATAAAATGGAGGATAATTCATCTCATGCGATTTTTTGAAATTTTCAGTGGGGTATCAAATGAAATGAAAGGTATTAAAGAGTAGATTTCAAAAATTAATAACACTTGTGGAAATTATTAATTTTTCGCGATTTTTTATTAATATTTAAGTATATAAATTTTTTGCTTTTTATTTACTGCTGGTACTTAAAATAAGTGCGGTGTCGCGGAACATCCATTAGGAACGAAGTTCCATTAAATATAAATTATAAAATCACACTGCTAAGTATAGGATGCTAACTCCTTATACATTACGGCGGAGTTAAAAAAGAGACAAAATTAAAAGTAACTATTTTTACTAAGCGAAGAGCGAAGGTAAGGCAAAAATAATGAAGAAAATCAGTATTTTATCATTGAAGCAAGTGTGTTGTAGCAATAAATATATGTATTGAATATAGAAAAAAAGGCACTTTTATAGAAAAAGGCCCTCCTTTTCTTTTTAATCTAATACACTTTCTTACAACTTAATACACACTTTTTCAATATAAATGTGTGATATTCCTTTGTCCCAAAGCATATTGGACTGAATATCCCTTTGTCTTAATAGCTACTTAAACTGAGGGATATAAACTCTTTTGTATAAAAAACAAAAAGGGGGGGCCCTTTTCTATAAAAGTACCGAAAAAAAATGATCATGATGAGTGTATAGTTAAAGCTGATGGTTGTAGCGAGGAAACTGGACTATTCCCTCAGACTCCACCGGCCAGATTCTATTTAAAATATATCACTTCACTTCCCAAAAACTGCTGGTTGTATCAGGTTGAAATTTTACATGTCTCAATAATTGTACTGCGAGTAGACTATTTGAATTAAGTTTTATTAAAATCGTAGCATTAGAACGTAAGATATCGGTAAAAACGTTGTTTTCTCTATTTTAAACGTGTAGATCCGCTTTAATGTTTTTAGTGATCTTTAACACTTCATAGCAGTGTCGGTGTTGGTTTTAACAAACAAATTTCTTAAAAAAGTTGTTTATCTCATTAAATAGATGAAGTTAGAATTTTTTTTCTGTCTTAATATTCCAATTTCACGTTTTAAGCTTACGTTTACGCAAGCGTTGAGCGCGAACGCTATAACGTGCCATGAGTAACTTCGTTCCAAAAAATGTGTGGTCTGCTAGGTCATAGAAAAATTAAGAATAGTAATTTGATCTGATTAACTAATTTATATATGCAATTAGTTATTAACTATTATTACTAGTTATCGGTTAGTTGGAAAGAGCGCTACACTGGAAATGTAGAGGCCCGTGGTTCAAGTCCCGGCGCTCAAGTGGTTCAAGTCTATTTTTCTCTGTCTGTCTCCCAGTGTTAATAATAATTATAATGTGATTTGAACTAATTTATATATTAAAAATATGGTACATTAATATTGAATGTCTAGGAGGTGGACAGTGGAACTCTATTTTCGGATATGACGGGACTGACTTTGCGCCATTATTTCATTGGTTGGTGGGAGGCTCGTGTCTCCTTGCGCTTTACTCGTTGAGGTTAATTTTGAAGCGCTTTGTGCCGGCACCAGTTGGTACTAAAGCAGAAGAATGTCTGCCCAAAGCCAAGCTGGACAAGCCGCAGAGGAGGGAATCCTTTCTGACCTGCAAGATTTCAGATTCGACCATCAATACGTACTCGGAACAGAACTACGATGTACCTGGTCAGCTGTCTACTCCGCAGTTGCAAGTACTTTTAGAAGGTAGTTTTATTAAGTACAATTAAATTTATATTTGTGCAGTAATAATAAACCGTTTTTAAGATGAAATTTGTTGCATAAAACCGTAAGTACTTACGGTTATTCGAAGACATTTCTTGTTCTAAAGCTATGGGTTTATCAAAAGATTCAAGTTGTCCATTGACTCCTCCATCTATTGACTCAAGATCATTATACTCAATTTAAGCAAATTAAATAGTGAGCGTGCAAAACGTTAGCAGACATAAACGTATAGACATAAAACGTAAACGTAGAAGACATAAAACATAGCAGACAAAACGTTGGAATACTCTTAGCAAATTCTGAATAAATCAGATTGATATAATCTTTCAAATGCACTGTTTTGACAAAGGGGTGTATTTCTTTCTCTAAAGTCTGAGCTATTATCAACTGTATTCACAGTAGAAAATTGCCGAAACAAACTGTATTTAACTGTAATGTATGACTATAAATGTATCTTTTTTTCTGCTCTTAGAACTTAAATTTTCGGTTGATGAGAAATTTGAAGAAATCGATTCTTGGATAGTAGGCAATGAACACGAAATAAAATTATGGCTGAAAAGACTGGAACGAATGGAAACTGAGTTATCATATATTCGACATCAAGTATGTTTTGATAATCTTATAAAAAATTAAAATAGTAGCTATATGCAGCATATACACGAGGAGGACATGCTTGAGGTTTGGACTAAACAGTCCTGACCAGTAGGAATTCCTTTGCGAGTGTGAAGGTGGCCTTAAGGTCACTTGTGGACTGCAATCCCCAAAATCCTGAACATTTATTTTTGTTTATATCACGAAACAGTCAGATACGGCGATACTTTACGTCAGTCACCAGGAAATACTTCCATGAGTTGGTGAGGGTTTGGTAAGGGAAAACTTCCATGAGTGGGTGAGGGTTTGATAAGGGAAATCCTTCCATGAGTGGGTGAGGGTTTGGTAAGGGAAAACTTCCATGAGTGGGTGAGGGTTTGATAAGGGAAATCCTTCCATGAGTGGGTGAGGGTTTGATAAGGGAAATCCTTCCATGAGTTGGCGAGGGTTTGGTAAGGGAAATCCTTCCACATGAGTGGGTGAGGGTTTGATAAGGGAAATCCTTCCATGAGTGGGTGAGGGTTTGATAAGGGAAATCCTTCCATGAGTTGGCGAGGGTTTGGTAAGGGAAATCCTTCCATGAGTGGGTGAGGGTTTGATAAGGGAAATCCTTCCATGAGTGGGTGAGGGTTTGGTAGAGGAAATCCTTTCATGAATGGGCGAGGGTTTGGTATAGGAAATCCTTCCATTTGTAAACGAGGGTTGGGTAAAAGAAATCTTCAATTAAATCCCGGAGGTTTTTTCCTGGAGGATTTCTTCTTCGTGTTTGGCCACCTTTAGGAATAAACAATAGAAAATATTGTAAATCATAAATAGTCTCAATGGTGAAACTAAAATTGTAATTGATTTTTCTTACAATAGGCCAAAAGACAGCTGTTCTAAATACTTGAAATGATTTTCACAGATATTCATATTGATGAGCAGTAGTACAAAAATAGGGTCGAATTTATGTATTGGTGATGTATCAGACTCAAGAGATCATGTTGAGACCCTGAGAGATCTTTCCACAATCTTAGCTCAAGTTAAAAAACAGGTATTTCATTTATAAATTGTACTATTTACAAAAGATAAAAATATTAACTTTGTAATGATTATGAATAATATAAATTGTCTCTCCTCGTAAACTGGTCAATTTGTTTATTTTCAGCCATAAGGCCATCATGATCTTCGTGGAGAGACAATTTATATACATTAAGATGACCTCCATAGACGGTCGCATATTAACTTTGTATTGAAATGTATGATGTTATACACATAAGAGAACCCCATCTCTACATTATTAGAATGAACGCTTAAATTTTATGAAAGTGGTTTAAAATTAAAAATATGAAATCTTCTCCTCGGCCGGCAGGCTTTGAATACACGAGGCAGAAATGTTTCCTTTATTTTTTTTTTCTTCGCCAGATTCGGAGGAATCTAATCATCTACTTCCTGCTGCAGCCCATATATTGCAGCCTTGCTGAACCATTTGTCACTTGTCACTGCTGCTTTGTTGCCTGTAGCCTGTAGTTTTGGAGTTTTGACAATCTACGACGATGTGGTCTGCGTTCATTATTCCAGTCTCACAGAGCAGCTACTCGTTTCCTTTATGCCTATTTTATGCAAGTGGTTTTGTAAGTAGTCATGGCCAGTGACCATTCTAAAGTTTGCGGTGAACAGTCATTCCCCTCGATAGCCGGTATCTCCCTCGTTAAAAGGCATTGCCACGTTTTTCCTGATGCCTTCTCTTCGTGCAGGGTTGTCACTGTCCGTTCAACACTGAAGCATATTTCGGGTTTTGTATTATGTTGGCTAAATGTATTATGTTGTTGAGATTAGAGCAAGGAGGCAGACCCTGCTTGGCCAGTGGGTCTGCCATCTCTTTCCTTTTATCCCGCAATGGCTAGGCGGAGATAGCTTACCAATGGGTAGCTATCTCCCAACCTCTTCGGATCAGCCTGCTCATCGCTATCTTAGTAAGGGTGATTCTCTCACAGTCGTGAGGTGTACTTGAGATTAAGGCCCTAATAGCAGCCTGGGAGTCTACTAGGAATACAACTTTAGTAGGTCTCATATTAGCTAGCCTCGTTGCTGCCTATAAAACAGCCTCTACTTCGCCGTCAAAATTTGTTTTTCCTTTGTTATGCATACAGCATACAATATTTTATCTACGGGTGGCAGAAAAATGAAACTGCTAAATTACCATCACTATATTTAAATATAGTAAGACCCTACTGTTTTATGCTGGAAAGTACTATTTCACTGATATGTCATTAAAATATTAAAAAATAAAAAATAAATAAAAATAACAGGCAGGAAAGTAGTTGAAATACTCAGGGAAATATTTCCCTGCCTATGTAAGAAAAGTACCGTGATTACCAATGCATGTCTTATCATATGTGTTTTTTTTGTAATTAGTTTTACTTTGTGTAATTTTAATTTAGTTTTATTATAAAGCAATGTTATGTTATTATTGCATTAATGCATAAAAATTGTTATTAATGTTAAAATGCTTAGGTATTTTTACCTAAGCTTCCACTTAAATCTTTAAGCATCCATATAAGTAGCGTGAGTAGATAAAATATTGTGAGCATCAAAACAAGGCAGCAAAGGAAACATTTCTGCCTCGTGTATTCAATCCCCGCCTCGACAATTAATTTTCATAGCCAGTACTCGCCTTCGGCTCGAAGGGTAATTTAATCACGCTTCAATAAAATTCCATTTTGCTGCCTAGTTGCATAAATAACTATTCCCTTCCGGAAATCAGTTCAATAATGCCTCATTTTGCTGCATCAAGTAGATGAAATAAATGTTAATCGATCAATCTTTGTATACAGTTTAATGAAGAAGAATCAAAAGTAAAGAAAGTAAAAGAATATGAAGACAATGCAATCAATTATTCGACACCTACAGCAATAGTATTGAAGGAAGTGAACGAAAATGATGGAAATAATAGCGTCGTTGAGCTGAGAAGTGTCGATACAGATCAGAGATTTATGATTCTAAAAGAACATAATGTAGTAAAAAATAATGACTATGATGAGTTAATAGAACCGAAGAAAGAGTACATTGAAAAGGATGAGGTTGCAAAATCTAGTAAGAATCAATATTCAAATAAACCGGACTCTATTGAAAGTGATATCGTCAGCTTAAGCTCTGATAACAGAGAAGATTCGAATTTATCATTTCTTTCGGAAAAAGAGGGTTTTCCATCAAGCTATGATAAACACGGTCCAAATATTTATGAAAAATGGGAGGATCCAAATAGAATCGAAGTGGTTAAGACCAAGGACCAGGTCCTCGGTGTCCTGGATCAACCGAGGACTAAAGTGATCCATACGAGCAGAGTCCCAAGTCCGATATCACCTCCAAGACGAGAAGATGCTGGAGGTGATCGCCCATCATCGCAGAAGAATTCCAGCCCAGATCGTAAACTTAAAGTTGCAAATCAAGAAAACTACGCAACTATTGTCAAAGTAATAGACGAATCTTCCACGTCGACAAATATCATCATGAACGACCCTGTTCAAGAGTCACTGAACGAATCTAGTCATCCGAATAAGGAAAATTTAGCCAGGAGCCTCTCTCCGAAAAGAACTGTGAGATTTGCACAAGATAAGAGAGATGTTAGTCCGTCTAAAACTCCTACCTGGCTCGCCATAAAGAGAGAGCCATCGCCGGTCAAAACAACTCACATAAAAGGTTTGGAACGTACTAAAAATTACTTTTTCTTAACAAACATAAAACATTTTACATTTAATTTTGATGAAAAGTTGGATATAAATGACAAAAACTACTTAATACAGTTAAAAGCGACTGGAGAGTTAGCGTGAAGCAAAGAGCAAAAGCGGCGCGAAATTACGTTTTATTTATTGTTCGGGGGAAATCTGCACTATATGTATTTATATCTTCCAACTATTTTTAGATGTCCGATTTACTTCGATATATTTAAAATGGTTTCTTTCTACATTACAAAAACGCTTTCGATAGTAGCATCTCGATAAATTTAATGATTTTTTTTTAATTTTATGAATTATTATTAATTATCGAAGGTTATGGTTAGTTTAGGTTAAGCTTAGTACTTTTTGACCTAACCTAACCATAACCTTCCATCATTACCCTAAAACACATTTTTTATGGTAATAATATTTTCAACTACTGAATTTATCAAGATGCTACAACAGGAATCGTTTTTACAGTGTACGCAGATCCTATAAAAAGGAACAGTTTAATTCAAATATTTTTAGAAAAACGAAGTAAATCGGACTATTCGAAATAAGCCAAATAGTGCAGATTTACTAATTGATATCAAAAGAAAAAAAATATCTAAAGAATGCATATTATTCCTTAAAATAAAAAAAAGAAGCCTTAGTGGCCCGGAACCCCTCCCCTTCCTTCGCTTGGGCTGTAACAGCTCGACCCCCCTCCCCCCATTTCAATGTCCCGTTTTGGAAGAATTGGACCAAACCCACTCAATTGTCTGTCCCAAACAAGAGTTAGTGTGTTGACAGCGCGGGAAATCGACTGCCACACAGATTGGCCAACCTCTGAGGGAAAAAACACTATATTCACCTTCTTATATGTTATCTTATTGTTATCCAGAGGGAAAATCTTGAGCTCTNTTGTTATTGTTATTTAGTTTATAATTGTTAAATAGTGTTAGTTTAATTTTAGTTAGTTTTTTCGTTTATTGTATCTATTTAAATGGACAATTTAAAGCCGTTTGTAGGGTAGGTTACGGTTAGATTTTTTTTTTTAGCTTTTATTACAATTTTATTTACTTTTATTATTGTTTAGTTTATAATTGTTAAATAGTGTGTTTAGTTTTTTTTTTTTCGCTTATAGTATTAGTAAGGGGAAGCAATGATATGCGACTTTACTGTATGACTGTAACATGCGAGAACTCTTCTACTCTACTAATGTCTGGTATTGCCAATTGTCAGTCAACTGATCATGTAGGCACCTGTGAACTTCGAGTTATAGAGGGGATGGAATCAAAACTTCGACTTATAGAGGTTGCACACGGCTCCAAAAACAAAATAAATTCGTCTAATCGAGTTTTTGATTTTGAAATATTCGAGTTATAGTGGTAATAATTAAGGCAAACACTAGGGAAATGAAGGGGATTCGAAAAAAATCGAGTTATTGAGGAATTCGAGTTATTGAGGTTCGAGTTATCGAGAGTCGACTGTAATTAAAATAAAAATATAAAAAATAATCTATGCCTTTACAACTATAATGTTGATAATTTCAATAAAGATATCGATGGCATTGCGCGAAAAAGGCATAAGTGACTTTTTGGCGAAAATGAGTTAAGTGCACCAGGTGACTTAAAACATTGAACTTAACAATCTGTGNAAAATTAAATTTAATTTTTTTGGATCAAATCTGTCTTTTTATATTTACTTTCGTCTTAACATCTTGTCCTGAATGTACCTACTTTATAAAATACACTAAGAAAAAAAGGCCGAAATTTGGGCTGTGGCAACCCGAATTTATAATAAAGGTCGAGATTATGCAACAGTTGTTGTGTTAACAATCCAAATTTTACTGACGTCTTTAAGGGACTCTGGGCGTCTGCCCAGCTATTACTTAAGCCCCGTTTCCATTACTCCACTTAATACACTTAAAAGCGACTGGAGAGGTAGCGTGAAGCAAAGAGCAAAAGCGGCGCGAAATTACGTTTTATTTATTGTTCGGGGGAAATCTGCACTATATGTATTTATATCTTCCAACTATTTTTAGATGTCCGATTTACTTCGATATATTTAAAATGGTTTCTTTCTACATTACAAAAACGCTTTCGATAGTAGCATCTCGATAAATTTAATGATTTTTTTTTAATTTTAGGAATTATTATTAATTATCGAAGGTTATGGTTAGTTTAGGTTAAGCTTAGTACTTTTTGACCTAACCTAACCATAACCTTCCATCATTACCCTAAAACACATTTTTTATGGTAATAATATTTTCAACTACTGAATTTATCAAGATGCTACAACAGGAATCGTTTTTACAGTGTACGCAGATCCTATAAAAAGGAACAGTTTAATTCAAATATTTTTAGAAAAACGAAGTAAATCGGACTATTCGAAATAAGCCAAATAGTGCAGATTTACTAATTGATATCAAAAGAAAAAAAATATCTAAAGAATGCATATTATTCCTTAAAATAAAAAAAAGAAGCCTTAGTGGCCCGGAACCCCTCCCCTTCCTTCGCTTGGGCTGTAACAGCTCGACCCCCCTCCCCCCATTTCAATGTCCCGTTTTGGAAGAATTGGACCAAACCCACTCAATTGTCTGTCCCAAACAAGAGTTAGTGTGTTGAC
This sequence comes from Gerris buenoi, assembly GCA_001010745.2. Lineage (NCBI taxonomy): Eukaryota > Metazoa > Arthropoda > Insecta > Hemiptera > Gerridae > Gerris > Gerris buenoi. The sequence continues at coordinate 451,110 of KZ651761.1, forward strand.
AGCGCGGGAAATCGACTGCCACACAGATTGGCCAACCTCTGAGGGAAAAAACACTATATTCACCTTCTTATATGTTATCTTATTGTTATCCAGAGGGAAAATCTTGAGCTCTCATTGGCTCCCCACCCCTTTTGCTAGTTTTTCTTGCGCTGTCAGCTGTCAACGCACTAATTCTCGTTTGGGACAGACTGTAATCAAAATCTAACTGCCAAATCTTTAATTTAATTTAAATGGTTACTCCCTAAATTAGTTCAACGATAGTAAATTTATAATGCCTACTAATTGTCTTAATTGACACCGTACAATTTTGGAAAATCATTCATAATATCGAGTAGTGAATGAAGAACCACTAAAAGAACTAAGGAAATAAAGAATTGGTCGCCGATATAATTAAAGAGGTGAGGACGTGATTACTGTTATATTTATACGAGCACAAAGATGTCTTGACAAACTTGTTGGAGCGATAGAACAGAGTATGTGGACCGTGCTAAATTAATCTCTAATGAAGATTGCACACCTACCACCCTGTACTTAAGATCAATATTTAAGTGCAACAGGGATGGTTTGATTGAGATAGAGATACAGGCTTATCCTCACCCTTGAATTCCTAGCTTGATGGGGAAGGAAGGATTATACACCTAACTCAATCAGATATTTGATGCACGAGAGCATTATCTATCAACTCGTATTGATTTGCACCCATGTATTGCTATTTGAACGGACTCTTCACCTGCTTTAAATACGATTTAAATTTTAATTCAAACAAATTTATATATTTCGAATTAGTGTGACTTCTGCTAACGAGCTTGACGAAAGAAGAAGCTATATGATTCGAAGAACGCAAACTTTTCATGTCTCCAGAAAGAAATTCGTTTCAGACATCAGGAGACATTTTTGGTTTCATGAGTGCCGGTTTGACCGTCGCTCTTTTTGCGAACCAACATCTCTTGCAAAACTACTCATCCAATACAATCCAATCAATTTTAGATAGTAGGTTATTTATTATTAGCCTACTGTTGGTGTTGGTCCTATATAAGTTTTACCCTTCTGCGCCCATTGGTTTTTCTACCACAAGCTCACAAACATACATATATTTAAACCTATATCTTCAAAAGTACTCATCTGATCATTATGAAATTTAGATGGTTAGTCAAACGTAACTCAAAATAATTTTTTCATATTAAAAAACGGGGGACATAATTAAATATATTAGTCAATAGTGGCATATAAAGCATTAAATCAATTAAGCACGTCATATGTAGTGTCTGCACTCTTTAGATATTATAACTGTCAAAATAGTTTTTATTTTTATGTTAAAGGAGCGCAGACGGTTGAAATTAATATGCGGCTATCTGCGGACTACTTTTGACTAACTATCTAAATTTTATTATAATCAGATGAGTATTTTTAAAGATAAAAGTGTAAATAAATGTATGTTTGTGCGCATGTGGAAGAGAAATATATGAGAGTTGGAGGTTAAAACTTATTAAAGCATAAAATCAAAACATATTTGATGGATTTAAAAACGGGGGAATCAAATAAATTTGACGATACGTTATGTAAAAGCCTAAAATCATTAAAGTAGCATTAAATTAAGTCATTAAAGTGTACGAAATAGGAAGGTTTGTGGTTCACTAATTAGCAGACTATTTTTTTAAAGCTTTAATTATTGTTTTGTTTATGTATAGTTGTTCTGGAGTAGTGCCATTCCTAGACCATAATATTAAATCCCACTTAGTTAATTTCTAGTGGAGACTAATTACGTTGGAATCCTACTATAGAGCACGCGGGTGGTTGCTTGGATTATACTGCACTTGATAGCGGACCAGACTCAGATTAGAAATCCGATTATCTCTAGTGTGCTGAGTCACTTTTCAACACTTCAGTGGACTGTATAATACTGAATTTACCTTGAAGTAAAGCATATTATATCTTACTATAAACCAGACTATTGCACTTCAAATGTATGTATGTGATCTTGTACGTATATATGTATGTATGTATGTGTTTATGGTAAAATTACAAGAAAATAAACTTTAGTTTTTAATAGGTTCGCTATTGCTTGTTTTTTAAAAGTATGTGCACACATTTTTAGCCTCTTGATAAAGTAAACTTTGTATAAATGCATTTTAAATATTTATCAGTTTTTTTTTTTAATTATTAATTGCGTTCTAAAACGTGGAAATACTTTAATATTTATAACAAAATGTAAATTAATAATTATTATGTCATACTTTCTTTTTATTAACTCTTAGCAAAGGTTAAGTACACTTTAATGAAAGATCAGGCTTTCTTAACATGGTGAATTAATAATGAAAAAAATAAAAAAAAATTTGATGATTAATGAAATTTAGATGGTAGGTCATAATCAGTCCATATAAGTTTCAACTTTCTGCGTCCATTGCTTTCTCTTTAAAAGCGTTCATCAGAGTTTTTAGAAATGTTGTCGAACGTATCCTTCAGGTAGCCCATAAGTCCATAAAGTTTGCTAAATTGATACTTTAATTCTTGTAAAAATCTTAACAATATTGACAGATTTTAAATAGAAGGAGAGAAAAAAATTAAATAGAGTATACAATAATAGTTCGTAAAAGTATACCTTAAGTATATTACTTAATTAGTTAGTTTCATTTAAATCTATAGTTAAGATTACAAACTACGATATGGAGGGTATTATATTCTTAGTAATGGAATTGATGTATAATATAGTCCTGATTTTATTCCTAGAAGGCTTTGGAAACAAAACTATGTAGGAATTTCAAATTTGCTAGGTTTACATGATAGTCGAACATATCCCACTATAATACCAATCATGAGGCTAGTTAAGTATAAATTTGTATTCTATTCTTATGAACTCTGGAAATTTCTAATTTTACTTTTTACTGCCAGCTGGATGAGCAATAGTTGTGATAGAGTATTGTCCACTTAAATTATATAATTACTCAAATTGAGCAATGGAAACCCTTTATTGACTTGGTAATGATCGGAAATCTGTTAGTTATAAAGATAAATTGATCAAACAAATCTTTTTGATTCAATTATAGAATCTGATCTGTTATCCTCGTATGCTCCTGCAACCTATTAGACGTAATTTATGGATATGATGCTTGTAGCTACATAATTCCTCAATTCTCCATAGGGAATCCCCTTTTTCATTGTTTACTTCGGGTAACAAATATGCCACTGCTGACTTCCACATTATAAATATTTAACTAGAGAG
>KZ651761.1:455417-469470 GCA_001010745.2 Gerris buenoi
ATGGAAACAGTCTGCAACATGTTGCCGGCACAAGTTGCAGGAGTTTGTTGAAATGGAAACAGTCTGCAACATGTTGCCGGCACAAGTTGCAGGAGTTTGTTGAAATGGAAACAATCAAATTTTTAGTAATGGAATCGAGGCTTAAAGCCTGAAATATATCCCGCAACATGTGCCTCCAACTTGTTGGAATGGAAACGAGGCTTTAGTCGAGGCAATTCAATTTGCATCTATTGAATCGACGGAGCAGGGCGAGGGACACCCCCTGAGGGGTTCTCTTCCTCCACGCTTTGAGGTTGTGGTTTCGATTCCGTGTCATGATGTGATTTTTATCTATGAATCGAGAAAGGAGCCGGGTGATGGACCCCTTTCTTAGGGGTACTATTCCCCATGCTTTGACGCAGGCTTCTATCGCTCACTAATGACCATATCATACTCGCTTCGGCGGTACAATGTATGAATGTATGATGTGTGAAGTAGCTGGAACTCTCCACCACGGGGCGTAANCTAGTTTTTCCCGCGCTATCAACGCACTAACTCTCGTTTGGCACAGACTGTAGCTATAGCCAGTTATGACATATATAAAGAAAATTTACTAATCTTTTTATGGATATTTGTAAGAAAAAAAATTGAATCTATTTTCCAAGATTATAAGGCCATAGCTTCCACTTTGAACTTTTAGGACTTGATATTATTAAGTTCAATATCTAACATCAAATGATCTATATCAAATCAAATCTATTCCATACATAAAAACTTTCTGATTTGATTCCCTATTAACTGGACTATAATATATCGGGGAACGACAGTAAGATTTACTAAAGTTTTGACTTTTAACACTCAGATTGGCCAACCTAAATTATGAAAAAATAATGCCACTAAGCCTGTAGGAGGGGTGGTGCCAGTGATATTTTTGTTTGCCTAGTTGGCCCGACCTTCAAAAATTCAAAATCCTGACTTCTCATTGGCTCCTGACGGATTTTCCCGCACTGTCAAAAGTCAAAACTTAAGTAAATCTTACAGTACATCAACCTATCAAGCTCTTAATTTTTGTTAAATAATTATTTGCAGGTGGTTCGGACTCGAAGGTTACGTCTGTAAGTTACAGTGAAGTTAAAAGTAACAGAGAGTCAGCTTCTTGTCCACTAGTGGAAGAGAAGAGACCATCAAGAAGAACCATCCTGGAGAAAGAACTGACCAACTTAGAGAGAAGAGTTTCGCCCAGCCCTCCCAGGCACAGGCATGGAAGAAGATCCAACGTCAGGTCTAAAGTAGCTGATTACATTAGGGGAAATAAAAATCAATAGGATAGATTTCACATCTACAGTCGGGATATGCTCGTTCCGTAAATTATAACAAAATTAAATTTAATTTTTTTGGATCAAATCAGTCTTTTTATATTTACTTTCGTCTTAACATCTTGTCCTGAATGTACCTACTTTATAAAATACACTGAGAAAAAAAAGCCGAAATTTGGGCTGTGGCAACCAGAATTTATAATAAAGGTCGAGATNAGAATGAAAATATAAAATATAATCTATGCCTTTAGAACTATAATGTTGATCATAAAATTGACGATATAATAAATAATCTATGCCTTTACAACTATAATGTTAATCATTAAAATGAAAATATAAAAAATAATCTATGCCTTTACAACTATAATATTGGTCACTATAATATCTACAATTATATAACTAATATAATATTGCCTGTGATATACAATTATTTATAATCTTTTACAGTTAAGTTTTAAGTTTCTGTTGATCGTTTCTGTGATCGTTTCTGTGATCGTTTCTGTTGATCGTTTCTGTGATCGTTTCTGTGATCGTTTCTGTTGATCGTTTCTGTGATCGTTTGGAAAGTAGGCAGATTCAAAGTAATTAATTTTGTATGAGAGTAGATAGTCAATTAAAGTGAGGAATTATGGATCTTATTATGGAATAATGAGACAGCCTCTATAAGTAATGTCTGAGGGTAACATACAATTGACCGTTTGGTAGGTTATTAATATTGTTGGTTACTTGAAACGGTAAGTCGGAGTACTTAATGAAGTGTATGATATCTGTTTCCACAACTTCGTAAGCCTGATAGTGGGTTTCTAAGTCAAATGTTGAATAACTTTTACATCGAAACAAGGCATCATTTTGCAATGGAATGATGTTGGTAACGCTTGAAAAAGTTGGAAAGTTTGTCTCCTGCGAAAAACTTGCCGTAAGGATACTTCCGCGCTTGAACGTCTCGCCTTTGATTTTCAACCAAGATGCACACTTGGTAGATTTACTGTCAGGTAGTTGATCATTAATCTCTTGTAATATCGGATTTAAAATAGGTCTACGCTTGCCCCAGTTGAACTGACTGTGATCATCGAATTCTAGCATAAAGAAATTATTCAGAAATAGTTGATTTCTTAGTGCAATCGACTTGCAAATGTTCATTCTGTTGCAAGACAAACGATTGATGAATTTCGATATCGTATGCTTGGCCTCATTTCTCGTCGACCAAATTTCTGACGGTGGTCCAAATTTATCCATCATTTTGTGGTAGTAGGTGAGAAAATGAAACTCAGGTTTCAAGGCAGCACCACTGTGCTCAATATATAGCTCGTTCAGTTCACTAATCTTGGTTTGCAAACATTCACTACTGTATGAAAGTACCACTGTTGAAAGTAATCTATCTGTTAATTGTCTTAAAGCAAGGTAGAGATCGTAAGCTGGATAATCACGCGGTATAAATCTTCCAAACATCAGGCCAAAGTAGCGAATAAAAGTGAGCATTTCAGAAGCTGACATTCTTGATTGGATAACGTCAGACTCTTGAGAGAACGTGTTGGCCTTTGAACTCGAGTCTGGGCCGTAGTCGAAAGCAGTTATAATTTGGTTCAAAGTTTCAAGTGTGAAGAAGTTCTTTTCCTTGATAAAGTGATTTAACAGACATGTAAATACATAGCGTGAACAGCCCTCTAATATGTCGCGCATGAAATCAACACCTACATTATTAAAAATGTCAAAATCTTTTACAGTTAGCCAAACGCTTGCTTCTTTTATGCCCGTAAACGAGCTGTTGTCTAAGCGGAAATCAGATAAATAGTTATCCATGTTCCGGTAAAGACTTTCGTCTTCATACAAGCTATTTTTCATTTGATCTTTATGAATTTTACATATTCGGCATGGATAATTAGCATAAAACGACTCGACAAAACCGAGCATTGAATTTAATCCCAGGTTATCACCGATCAGTGCCCCTAATTTAAATTTAATGTTTACATTCAAATGTGAGGTTTCAATTTTTATACCATTAGTAAACAAATCGTTCAACTGGGATATCATGGGACCGAATATGCTGTTATTAAAGCGTTCTCGGTCCCCGGAATGATACAGGCCAAGCAAGAAAATACAGTCTAATTTAGACTGGTGTGTTGGAGGTAAACAAGGTATGGATACATACACACCTCCTACTTTATGGTTACTAGCATGATTGCCAAGAGCGGTACCGGTTTCAAAGTCATCACAGTAAAGCATTAGAGGCATAATTATTTCAGACTGTGAATGTGACATGCCGTCAAGATTTTGCCTCCATATATTGCCTTGCACAAAATTTTTAACATAGCTTTTATTTTCAGACAGTTCAATCATGTAGTTTATTGTATCCCTCAATATGGAACCGGTGTTAAAGAATTTGGTCAACACTTCAGAAAGCTGGACTATATGCATAGTGGCTGGAATCGATTCAAAGACCGTAACCATCTTTTTATTTCGCCTAGCATCCAACCTTTGACCAATGCAAACTTCTTGTGGAGGGATGAAATAACCCAGCTGTTTTAACATTTTAAAACACTTGTACTCCGAATTAAATTTACTTGATTCTTTTCTCAGTAATGACCAAGTATCAGATTTAGCATTTTGAGAATTTAGCTCTAGGCATCGAGATACTAGTTGTAAAACATTATTAATTATCATACCAAGAACACTACAATATTTGCATGTTTTCTTTTGGGTCTCTTCAGGGTTTTTTGTTNTAGGCAAACAAAAATGTCACCGGCCCCACCCCTCCTACAGGCCTAGTAGTTTTATTTTTTTAATGATTTTGGTTGGCCAATCTGAGTGTCAAAAGTTAAAACTTTAGTAAATATTACTGTACACATAGTTCATCCACCTGTGTATGAAGTTGCTATACTATATTTTGTTTTTTGCTTCAGCGTTACACATAGTTGGTACATACACCTTGTATGCTGTTGCCTCTACTATATTAGTCCCTCTACTAATAGCTGTAATTCAATTTTTATTTAAATTTTAATTTAAATCAAATTATAATTACTATTTACAAGGGGAGAGGATGGGGAGGTCCGTGGTTTGAGTTCTAATTGATTGTACTAGGTACAGGTCCTAATTGGGTACTTTATAATTACAAGCGTTATTTCTCGGTCATTTGAAAGCTTAATTTGGGTCTAGGTATCGTTGTCGACAGAGGAAATTATTTTTCAGTGTAGCTTAATTGGCTAGAGCACCTGTACTGGAAATATGGGGAGTTCCGTGGTTCGAGTCCCGGCGCTGAAGTCTATTTTTCTCTGTCTGTCTTCCCTTGTAAATAGTAATTATAATTTTAATTTAAAACTAATATCTGTAGCATCTTCGACCACTATAATAATACCCCTAACCTAACTAATGAAATAGTTAAGAACCAAAAGAATAATCATGCTGACTATTCACCTACCTACCGTATAGGTACCTAGTACCTATACCGCTGAACCCCCCCCCCCCCCCCCCATCGTAAATAAAAAAAATACAGGTTAAGTATTTAAGTTAATAAGCAGTTAATAAGCATTTGTTAGCAAGCTGCTTATTAACTGAACACTGTAATTCTCGATCTTCTTTGCTATTGAGAACTCTAATCTAGGTAACAAAAATTACTTGATTGATATCAGAATCAGTCACTACCACACCAGAAGAATTCGCCACTCTAGGCGTTTCGTAGAATAACATGACATGAACTTATAGGGGTAAGTAGTTTAGACTAACACATTGTTGGCTTTTAGAGATACATATGTATTTTAAAGAAAAATACTATTTACATACTTTAGCATTAATTGTTTTTCCTTATGTCAATATGATTAATGACTTATGTTAATATGTTTCAATAAAACGTTTTTCGTACACTTATAATTTACATGTACATACAAGTACTATTAACTTAATATAATTTTCAATTCACACAAAAAACTTGTTATTATAATAATAATAATTATTATTATTAATTAATAATCCTATAATCATACATGGTCTATTGTTTTAACATTGAAATTTTTCAATCTATATGGTTAGGCTTAATAATTGCATTTTTCTTACGTAGGCGTTGCAATTTCTTGTCGCTGCGACTTAGAAATTGCTGTCGCTAAGATTTATAAGGTGCGCGCACTGCAACTAATAAATCGGTTGCTTTATTTTAGTTTCACAATGGATTTCGTTGAAACCACTTGTGTGATAGCTCTTTTGCTCCGTGCGAAAGCCAAACGATGCAAACAACGTTACTGGGTTCATCCTCCTTCCAGCCAAAGATTAATCAAGGGACAGTTCTATAAGATATGAAGACCAATGTAATCATCTCGGTGATTTTTTCAAGTTTTATAGAATGAGTATAAATAGTATCGAGAATTTACTTAATGCAATTGAACCAAAACTCACCTATCGTGACACAAAATGGAGAAAGTCAATACCCGGTAAAGAGCGTTTATCAGTAGCCTTCAAGTAAGTACGATTTTTAATTCATCGTTACAGTCTAAACTTGCGACTAAACAGTCGCAAATGCGTGCTATTTCATGCCTGTCAGTGTGTTTCATTCAAAAGAGCGACAATCGCTTCGCCTCAAATATAGGTCTGGTTGCGTTTTTTTAATCGCCGCGATTTTTTAGTCACATATGGGTGAATTCCAATTTAAAGCTAGGTGTTCTATTTACGCAACTAAACAATCGCGCGATTAGAAATCGCAAGTGGGCGTCAAGCCTTAAAGTTTCAGAAGAATTTAAAATCGTTTAGTCTTATTTTCCTTTAATTTCTCCCAAGAGAGGACCCTTGACTGCCGGGAGGTTCGAAACCCCAGTCAGGTCCCCCCCCTCCCCTAGTATTTGTTGCTAGCGTTAAGCAAAGGTCCGCACACATACTTAGTTTCAACAAACAATGGGATATTACAGTAATTTATAGTAAAATCTAGCAACAACATTCAATTTGACTATCGTCTTTTGCTATTTATAAATCGCCTATTGATAATATCGCATACTTTTCTAGTTACTCATAAATGAATGAGAAGAGAAGATGAGGCGACAATCAAATGCTTTAGTGCATCATGTAAACACGTCATACCAGTTTTCATCAAATCATAGAAATACAGTGTAAACAAAAACAACGATAAGGAATTAATTCAACTCAATTTGCATAATAAAGATTAAGAACAATAAAGTATCTTTCATAGCATGTTATTCATTTAAAAATAACAGTACATTTTCTTTTATAGTTAAACTAAAGATTCAATAAAACGGAAAAACTCTTTTATAGAGTTTAATTGTTTTACCAGAATAATAATAATAGTTTATTTATTTAGCAATTTGGTACATAAGTAATAATAGTAACTAACAAACAATATAACCTTGGTCACTAAACCAGCAGGCGGTCTTTACATAATTTTAAAGTTCCTTTTATACGCATATTAAAAAGCCAACATAACAAGAAGAAAAACTCTTTTATAGAGCTTATTAATTTGTTTAAACATAACACTAGAATCCCTTTTTAGCAAAATCTAAAGAGCCGACAGACCCAGGAAACACTCTCAATGCGTTTATTTGTTCGAACACATCACTTTTATAGTCAAATAGAGTGAGGGAAGAACATAAGAGGTCTTTTATAGCCCAATAATAGCATACCAACAAAACTCTAGGAATTGCTTTATATAGTCCAGCAGAGGGTCGACAGAACAACAAAGATACTTCTATAGGTCAATTAAGTACCAACAGAAATACAGACATATTTGTATAGCCTATTAGAGTACCTACCAACTGAACAATACTGATACTTCTATAATCACATTTAATTTAAACAGTCAATCAGTTCAATATAGTGCAAACAGATCAAATCTTACTTACATGTTTCATTAAACAACAATAGTACATTACGCGTCTAGTGCGTATATAGCATTTTGCAAGCAAGCGGGGAGTTTGTACCCCAGCGATAGCGAGGGTAGTAAAACCACACGAGGAAAGCAAAATGCAGTTTTCGCACGAGTTGCGACGCATCTATGATTGTTGGATTTTAATGTCTAATAAATTACTTAAACAAACAGCAAACTAGTTTTGTTAAATGTAAACAAACGCGCTAATCGGGCGATAAGGTGAAGAATTATGAAACGCGCATGCGCAATGAATACAAATACGAAAAGAATCACTTTCTACGCATCTAAACAGAAATAAAATGTTTATATTTTGTATCAATCGTAGATAAAGATAATTTTAAAGCCCCATAGAGTGACAATATAACTACAGAAATACTTTTGAAGTCCAAATTTATAGTATCCACAGAACAACAAAGATTCTTATACGAGTATACCACTAATTTGTTTTAAAAAAACACAACTGATGATAATGCATCCTAGTAACTCCTTAAAGCATACTATTTAACCATAAAATACACTAGTAACATCTTAAAGCAAACTTGTGACACCACACTAGTAAAAGAACGCATACCTAGTAACACCAGAGACCAGAGACTTTTCCCACTGGATCATCAACAGTACATGAGGGAATAATTATTTAACAGTACAACAATTGAACAACGAAGCAAATGATACCAAAATACCATCATTGATCTACAAATAACAACAGCCTTATCACAGCCAACTTTGGCAACACCAGAAACCACTGATATAAACCCGCACTCATAACATAAATGACCCACAGCAAATAATCTTTTAAACCACTATACTTAGCCAATACACTATAAAAAAAATAATATATGAGGAACTTCAAATTCTAAGACTAATCAAATATGTAATTTAAATGATGATGTTGTCTGTCTATAAAGGTCAAGCACTTAAGTGAATTCCAAATGGAAGAAATATTATAAGTCCCAGAGATATACTGAAGATTTTTTTATACGCAAATCAAAAAGCCAACAGAACAAGAAAAACTCTTTTACAAACATATTGAGTGGCAAATCCAATAAGGCCATAACAACATTTTTGCTTAACAAAAAACTACTGGAATAATATTGGAAATAATACATTTAAAAAAATGCTAGCAGTTTTTTAATCTCCTAAAGTTTTCCAGCATAAAAAATTACTTCGTCCACTGGTTTTCGTGGTTATATTGATAAATCGTTGAATATCATCAACATTTTATCCAAATTTATTATAAAAAATATTCTTTCCAGCGGGTAATCGAACCTCCGTACTATTTACAATTATCTCCATTTTTCATATGCTTCCAAAATGTTACCAGACACAAAATTACACGCTTCTTAGATGATAACAACACTAATCTACTTTAAGTGTTACTAAACATATCGCTTCTCAACGCTTCNGGTGAGAAAATGAAACTCAGGTTTCAAGGCAGCACCACTGTGCTTAATATATAGCTCGTTCAGTTCACTAATCGTGGTTTGCAAACATTCACTACTGTATGAAAGTACCACTGTTGAAAGTAATCTATCTGTTAATTGTCTTAAAGCAAGGTAGAGATCGTAAGCTGGATAATCACGCGGTATAAATCTTCCAACCATCAGGCCAAAGTAGCGAATAAAAGTGAGCATTTCAGAAGCTGACATTCTTGATTGGATAACGTCAGACTCTTGAGAGAACGTGTTGGCCTTTGAACTCGAGTCTGGGCCGTAGTCGAAAGCAGTTATAATTTGGTTCAAAGTTTCAAGTGTGAAGAAGTTCTTTTCCTTGATAAAGTGATTTAACAGACATGTAAATACATAGCGTGAACAGCCCTCTAATATGTCGCGCATGAAATCAACACCTACATTATTAAAAATGTCAAAATCTTTTACAGTTAGCCAAACGCTTGCTTCTTTTATGCCCGTAAACGAGCTGTTGTCTAAGCGGAAATCAGATAAATAGTTATCCATGTTCCGGTAAAGACTTTCGTCTTCATACAAGCTATTTTTCATTTGATCTTTATGAATTTTACATATTCGGCATGGATAATTAGCAGAAAATGACTCGACAAAACCGAGCATTGAATTTAATCCCAGGTTATCACCGATCAGTGCCCCTAATTTAAATTTAATGTTTACATTCAAATGTGAGGTTTCAATTTTTATACCATTAGTAAACAAATCGTTCAACTGGGATATCATGGGACCGAATATGCTGTTATTAAAGCGTTCTCGGTCCCCGGAATGATACAGGCCAAGCAAGAAAATACAGTCTAATTTAGACTGGTGTGTTGGAGGTAAACAAGGTATGGATACATACACACCTCCTACTTTATGGTTACTAGCATGATTGCCAAGAGCGGTACCGGTTTCAAAGTCGTCACAGTAAAGCATTAGAGGCATAATTATTTCAGACTGTGAATGTGACATGCCGTCAAGATTTTGCCTCCATATATTGCCTTGCACAAAATTTTTAACATAGCTTTTATTTTCAGACAGTTCAATCATGTAGTTTATTGTATCCCTCAATATGGAACCGGTGTTAAAGAATTTGGTCAACACTTCAGAAAGCTGGACTCTATGCATAGTGGCTGGAATCGATTCAAAGACCGTAACCATATTTTTATTTCGCCTAGCATCCAACCTTTGACCAATGCAAACTTCTTGTGGAGGGATGAAATAACCCAGCTGTTTTAACATTTTAAAACACTTGTACTCCGAATTAAATTTACTTGATTCTTTTCTCAGTAACGACCAAGTATCAGATTTAGCATTTTGAGAATTTAGCTCTAGGCATCGAGATACTAGTTGTAAAACATTATTAATTATCGACTTTACTGCTGACCTAGGTACAATGACATTGGCGTAGAAGGAAGAGATAAACTGGCTTACGTACTGTGACATAAGATTTGATACGTCTGGAAAGTCTGTTGGGACATCGATGTCTGGCACTTGATTGATTGATGCATTACTTGATGAAGGAGTATTTTGGACCAAACACGCGGGCTTCTCATCAAAGAAACCATGTTGCTTCCCGATATGCTTCCTTAAGGAGTTTAATAAACTGAATTCTCTTATGCACCCAACAACACCACAACGATAAACTCCCCTGTGTCTACATTTAGTACAGACACTCCTTAAATGAGTCACAAATTGTTTGATACCAGTGAACTGTTCACTGCACTCAGCGCAATTTAAAGACATTATTGGTTTATTTAAATATTCCTCTTAAGGTTTGGTTGTGTCAAGGTCAGACATCAATGTTTCATTGACAATAATTGACCTGGCATAGTTCGTTTAAGACGTAACAGAGAAATTTGCAGGAATTCCAGATTTTACTACTCCAATAGTAGTATGCAAGATTTTTTGTTACCTTTATGGTTTCTAGTATAGAGGTGAGAATGGTATTGTTTGCCAGCAACGATGAAGTAAACCTTTCCAACAGCAGCCGGATTGTCTTGGAAAACAATGTTGAAACGTGGTGCCCAGGTTTGGAAGTTTCTCCCGGTTATGTTGTAGCAAGGGTTCCACCTCAGCTGCACTATTAATATAGCTGATGAAACCTTGCCTGACTTCGAGCCGCGATGGTTTCCAAATGCTGTTGTTGCCCACAACACCAACAGCCTTAGTCAATAGAAGGAGAAGTGAGAGGAGATTGGCAATGGACTTACACTCAACGGATCCTAAAAAAAATTACATGTTTAAATTAAAACAAGATATTAAATTACGATAATAACGTTTAGCTCTGTGCAGTTGGTAATATTGCATTTCTGAAGGGAGATATAAAGATATAGACAAATATACTGAGTGGTCTCTCTCCCCTCCCCACCCCCCCTTTAACTTTTGCACGGTTTGAGATAAATTAATGAAACTTGAGGGATCCGTACCATGTAAAGGGAAGTTGTTGTTCATGCAATTTGGGCAAAATCGGTGGATACAAAATATTAGAAATAAAAAAAAGCGTAAAGTAAAATTTTATTATTTTTCACCGTAGAATCTAAATATGCTTCAAAAATACACTCTCCAATTTGAAATTATGAAGTTGGGTGGCCTGGGGGAAAAGTGGGTTGCATGAAAACCAACTTCCCTTTACAAGTTACGGATCCCCCGAGTTTCATTAATTTATCTAAAATCGTTTATAAGTTAAAGGGGGGGGGACTTTTGGACCACCCCGTTTATAAGGAAAAGTTTAAAAAATAAATCGGTCCGAGACAACTTATGACAAATTTTCTCTTATATGTGTACATAATTACTTCACTTAGTGTTTTCCGTTAATTAGTTTTAATGATTTCGTAGGTACATTTAATTATAATTGTACATTTCATCAAAATTTACCATAAAAATAACTTCTTCCCTGCGGGGAATCGAACCCGGCCTCTCCGTCCCCTTTTAAAGTTATTTTCTTATAAGAACTAGATTTTCCTGGGGAAAAATAAGGCTTATATCGTTAGATTTGTATTTAAATTGACTTCAAATATTCATTTCTCGATTTCGCAACGGGATATGATTTTTGTAAACATTTATGCCAGATTTTCTTCTAATTCGCGGCACAGTAATTTAGGCTCTAGGCTCTAGGCGTCTGTACAGACAGACAATTTTTTTAAAAACCACTTTTTTGGACTCAGGGGACCATCAAAATTCAAAATAAAATTTTCACGCCATCACACTACTTTCTCTTTATACGAAAAAGTAAAAATTACAAGCAAATCGGAAATTAGAAATAGGAGGGCCAAAAAGTGCATATTGCTCAAGTCGAAATCGTTGAATTTTTTTTATATAATTTTCGGGGAAACGACTACAACTGCGGCAGACCGATAAGCGTTTCGTCTAAACACCCAGGATTCTCAAAAAGTACACTTCGCGCCACCTTTCCCTTCCTCTATAATACTACATAGACATAGAACATCTAAACATCCATTTCTCCCCCTATTTCTACGACATTTCACATAGACAGAGCTCAGTTGTTTTTGTCTTTCAATCGTTTCTGAGAACTCTTTAGTCAAATTAACATTACATTTATACAAGTTCGAAGTCGATTATTTTTTGAGTTTTTGGTATAAAAAGTAAAAGTGTTAAACAAAGAATGAGTGCTTCAAAACGTCGTGATGAATGGTTTCTGAGAAAAGAATGTAAGGAGAATGAAAGGAAAGAAATGTAAAATACGTTTAGTGTCATTTCAATTATTTATTTATTTTCTATGTGTAGGTAATAAACAGTTTTTATTGTTTTTTAGTATTACTCCCTCCAGTAGTGCCTTTTGCTTATTATTATTTTTTTTTTTTTCCTATTATTTGTGCGGATTATTTAGGCTATTAGCGGGAATATCGGAATTTTCCAGTGCTATCTATTTGTATTTATATTTTGATCCAATAAAAACGTAATGAAAGCTTAACCAATGAGATTTTGCTTATTATTATCAGTCGGTTAATGTGATCACTAGGCCTTGGTCCTAAAGTGATCACATTAAGCGGCGACTACTGTATATATATATATATATATATATTTTTTAAAGTAACAAGAATAACAACAATGATAAGTTTTAGAGTAACAAATAATTATACACTGAATTAAGCTTTGTATTGTATGAGTAAAAGTAATCACGAAACGCATGTATGTACGAGATATACGAAAGCGGACGACGGAATAAAGGAGGGGTCGAAGAGCGTGGCGTGGGGTTGTGCTACAATCCATTGCGCATGTCAGTCGGGAGAATATAGTTGCGGCAACTACGTTTATAGTAACGGTAACAAATAATTGTTGTAGATGTGCATTAACTATAAATTTTGTAACGGCAACTAAACCAGTAGCCTTAACTAAACTTATAGTTACCGTAACAATAAATGTTTACGTCATTTATTCTTATGAAATAATCAAGTAGTTGGAAAGAAAATTTAAGTAATTAAGGTTTAATTTAGTTAAGTAAGAGGGGAAGGGGGTGGGAGGCCTTTCTTCCTAGTTCTTTTAAATCCGTTTAATTACCTCAATTTACCAGTTCTAACAGCAACAGCTAATGTGACTAAAAATTCTAATGTTTGCTAAGCCTTTAAGAGCATCTTACGTTGAGAGTCATACGATGTCCATTGAATTATTTTAATGATTTAACAATTTTGTAGTTGCTTCAACTAAGTTGAAATTTTGATGTGACGGCAACTATTTATTAAGTTACGGCAACTAATTTAACAAGGTTGATTAGATTTTGGGTTTCAAGTTGCGGTAACAAAGTGGACAAGAATTAATAATTAAGGCAACTATAACATTTTTGCAACAACTACACCACTGTAACAAAATCATACTTGTTACGGCAACAAAGTCAATATCTCAAAAAATAGTTGGGGCAACTTTAAACTATGTTGAGTCAAATGCATTTTCATTTACTGCAAAAAAAATCTATTAACAAATCCTAGTCATTGCTTTTTACAATATTATTTTTCTTAGTGTAGCCTTAAAATAAATGATTCATAAATAGAAGATGAGAAAGGTAAAACATTTCCGGTAATCTTTAAATTTGTTATCTATCACAGCAGAAAAGATAGTGGTAATGCTAAGTAACAATCTGAAGACACAAAGAAAAAAGAATATATGTATACTAGCCGGTCTCGGCTGACCTACGGTCAGCCTGCGTCCGTCTAGTGGCCGGGTACTAATATTTGGTTGTTGCTTTACACCCCTTAAAAAGTAAAATTTTAAAAACGTGTACATAATAGGGTTGGGATATCGAAAGAAAATATCGATATTTCCGATATATCAACATCGAGTGAATGAATATCGATATCAGTCGATATATCGGAAGAAATTATCGATATTTCCGATATATCGAAAACCTACCAACTACCCCAGTTTTCCCAGGTGATGAGCACAAAAAAAAAAAAAAAAAAAAAAAAAAAAAAAAAAAAAAAAAAAAAAAAAAAAAAAAA
>KZ651762.1:0-11202 GCA_001010745.2 Gerris buenoi
TGTAAACAATTGTCTAGATGTATGTAGAATGTATATGAAGTTTATAATTAATTTTTAATTTTCATTTAAGATTTATCTTATGAATGGTGATAACAACTAATTTGCTCTGCATTTTGTTTTACTGAGGATAAAATACTGAAGTGTTAGAGGTTATGGTACTTCTTTGGATTGTTACTCCCCCCATTTTTTTGATTTAGAATATAAATGACTGACTAAATAACTATTCAGACAAAAGGATGTTTAGTCCAGTGTACTTTGGTACAAAGGAATATCACTCTTTTGTTTTTAAAAGGGAAGTTACAGATTAAAGAAGGCATCCCATACACCTTCTTTAGATTGTTACTATCTAAAGAGATAGTAACAAGAAGGTGTGCAGAATATTCTTCTTTAGATTGTTACTCCCCTCTGTTTTCTTTATGAGGGGTTTAATAATCTAAAGAAATGCTGAAACTAGGCTGTGTTAATAATTATTAACGCTTTTCAGTTTTAATCTTTAAATTTTATTCACTCTAAATAAGTTAAAAATAATTATCTGTTGTCTTATTTATTTGTCTTACTGTGTTCTTTATTTTTGTTTCATTAAAATCACTCTTAAACACATTATTTGTTTTAGGTGGACAGCGAGAGTGGAGGAGGAATGTATTCAGAGTGGAGTTCGCTGTCACGTCTAGTTCGTAGCGAATGCTGCGAGAATGACAGCGTTCTATCCAAATTTCCCGCTGATGTGGGGCGAGATGTCGCCTTGTCTATTGTTAAGCAACTTGCTTCTAATATCGGCATAACACAATCACCTGGACCAAGTCCTCTTACTACTGACAATCAAGTGCAATGGGCTATGGAGGTAAGTACTTATTTTCTTTTCACTTAATTTTCAAAAACCCACCATTTTTAGAGATTTGATCAAATCCCATGTTTCCAGTTAGCACATGATTTTTTGTTTTAACATTGATCAAATTGTTTTATGTTTCATATTAACAGAATAATTTGTATTATTATGACAAATTACAAATATTAAAAAATTAAACTAGTGTGTTTTTAAGGAGAAAGATATTTTGTGTTATTTATAAGAGATTATTGTAGTACATGCTTTTTCAGTACTGAATAATTTGATATATCTTTTAGCGCTCTTTACGTATCACCTATGGTAATAAAATTGCCTAATTGTACCTTACAACAGAGAGTGATTATTTAAATTTTATTTTAATACTTAATAAGAGAGTAAATTTCACCCTTTATTTAATGACAATTATCTTTACTTATTTTTCAAAAATTAATATTGTATCTTCTCTATAATTTTTGCTTCCAAGCTTACATAAAGTATAGATGCTTTGTGATTGTTTGAAGAATGAAAATCTTTCATGTCTCCGAATTAAAAAATTCAATGACACAAATCTGTTTAAGTTTTGTGAACCAACATATTTTAAATTTTAATAAATTTGGGAGGTTAGTCATAATTTGTCTTTTGTTGGACCCATATAAGTTTCAACCTTCTGTGCCCTTGGTGGCTCCTCTTCCACATGCTCACACAGTTTTTTACGTTCACCTTTATCTTTAAAAGTACTCTTCTGATTTTTAAGAAATTTGGTACATTTGTTTTTCAAATGTACACTAATTTCAACCATCTGTTCATATCAAAATTTTACTAAGTTGATGCTTCTGTTTTTGTAAAAAATTAA
This sequence comes from Gerris buenoi, assembly GCA_001010745.2. Lineage (NCBI taxonomy): Eukaryota > Metazoa > Arthropoda > Insecta > Hemiptera > Gerridae > Gerris > Gerris buenoi. The sequence continues at coordinate 1,677 of KZ651762.1, forward strand.
AGCATTTTTGTCAGATTTAGAAAAAGGAGAGAAAACATGAAATAAATTAGACAATAATGTGTTTTAAAAGCATATCATTATTTAAGTATACTACACAATAGGATGTGAGGAAGTTATATGCCACACTAATTGGCAGAGTATTTTTTAAAATGTGTAATGCTCTTTTTTGAAGGATTGAAGAAATGTGTGAGTGTTAATTGAACTTTAATTTCTTACAGGTAATCTGTTACGGGCTGAGTTTGCCTTTGGGAGAGCACGATGCTTTGAGAGATTGTGTCAACATTTACTGTGACTGGCTTTCTGTCCTACATCCTAATCCAAATCCCAGTGTACCACCACCTCTAACACTCGACCCTAATACCTACGCTAGGAAAATCATTCGACATTTACATAACCTTTTCATTCCACGTAAAGGAGAAGGTAACTTTAAAACTGAATATTATAATCAATTTATATATATTCCTCTCAAAAAAATATTAACGACTCTCAGTTTGCTAGTGTTTACGGCGTTATCTGTTTAAGGTGGGTTTATACAATAGTTTATTTAAAATGTGTTGTTATAATTAAACATTTACAATATCTATTGGTTTAAATAATAATATATGGCTAAATTAACAATAGGTTGTAAAAATAGTGTTTGGAAGTGATATATTATCTTATTAGATTATATGTTGGTAGTTTTTTTGTTGTTGTTGTTGTTGATCCGTTTAATGTTTGTACGGAGGGTGTTAGCAATTAGTGTGTTTGAAACATTGTTAATTTTAAACTGGGTATCTGATGATCACACTATTCGTACTCCTTTATAATAAATTTTTGTAAAAAAGAAGAAATACAGTTATTTAATTGTTTGTAGGAATTATTAACATTTTAAAATAAATTAATCAATAGTATAATATGTGCATACCAATTGACACTACAACACTTCTACTAGGTTCTTTCTTTATCTACTGTTTAAAGACTTGTAACACTGATCTTTAATCAACTCTTCTGATGTTTAATCAACGCACATTCTAAATGAGTATGCTCTGCTGGTATTCCTTCATAGAATTACCTAGTTTTTCCGACAAGCATGGCTTTTGCTCCATCAGATTCAATAAATTAACTTTCTGCATCTTGCCATCATCATTTTTGAGTCAAAGGGTGATATTTGTTAAACCTGGTTTAGTGTAGTTTCACCTTTTTTCTAAGTTTCAAGGATTAGTCCCTTAATTCTTAAAGATATTTTTATAAAACAAAAGCTCTTTATCAGAAGGAAGTTCTTGGGCTTTTGGTAGTAACCTTGTCACATAGGGTTTCGGTGCCAACGTTTCGCACCCAGTTTTTGAACCATCTTCAGGAGAATACAAACATGTTGCTCAAAGGAAGTAATTATGTTGTCCCAAGTTAAGGGTTTGAGGTTTATATCTCGTTCTGGGTCTAAGGAAGTAGCTGATTTGGTTTTTATAGGAAAATGTAGTTTTAGGGGTAATTTTAAAATATTTAGTGTAAAACAGTTCCTTTATACTCTAAACTAAAAACATTTCAGATCTCCTCTCAAAATAAATAACTATATAGCCCAATAATTTTCTGTAATTAAGTGAGTAAAAATTCAATATAAAATAAAACATCTTTTATGTTCTTATTAGACGATTGTTCTTTTCTTTCTTACTGGTATTGAGGATAATGAAATTGATTTAAGTTACTAGAGGATAGTGATATCTAGGGGAATGAGCATGTTTTATGGACACCACTATCTAATTTGGACTGGAGCTACTTCAGTCTTTCTTACCCTAAAGGGTTGAATCTTTATATGATAGAGTTCTTTGAATTTCTGTGATTTCCACTTTTACTCTATTCTTAATGAAATTTATATTTATTTAACTTAGCAACCTTATTGAGAGCCAGCATGGACGTGTGGATTCCATTACTTACCGCTTCTGCTCGGCCATCAATGAATCAAGGGCAGCACGAGATCGTGAGTTCGATCCCTCACCATGATGCTCTGATTTATATGGCTCACTAATGATTACACCATACTTGCTTCGGTGGTACAATGTACATAGGTATGATGGGTGAAACGGCTGGAACTCTCTACCATGGGGCTAGTAAAATGGACCTAAAAGATGGCCTAATTGCTAGGTTCAAACAAATGGTTTGACCTACCCGTCTATTACTAGTGCTAGGACCTTACTACTTCTAGCAACTGTAACATTGGAAATGTCAATGTTGTTTTTTAATAATATGGCTTTGTACTTTATAATATAATATGGAAATATAATCTAGTTGTGTTGTTAACGGATTCTATAGCAACCTTATTCATTATATCCCTAATGATAAGCTTCTCATTTTATTCAGGAACACACTAATTGCAAAAACCCAAAATGTATCTGCTTAGGGGCTGTTATATTAAGGAACTTCAGGGACATTTGATTTATAAACTTTGTTGTAAATTTTATCTTAAATAATTTGTTTTTATTCAATATGATCAACTAAATAACTGTATTAAATTTATTTGTGAAATATGGTTGCTAAAAAACCAGATATCAGCCCCGTTATATAAGCAGCAAAGTAGTTAATGAGGCTGGATTATTTTAGCTTAATAATATGGGTTTAACATCCTTGAAAACCGTTTAGCTCTATTAAAATATTTTTGAACAAATTGTTTGTTCTTTTCATCTTTTTTCCTTCTACAGTTTTACTTGTGTTTTCTTCGACTCCAGGTTTAAAATAGGTATAAAATTATTTTCTATATTATAAACGAAATAACAATATTAAAAAGAAAAAAATGGATAAAATTAATGATATTCTTCAATTTCTAACAGTCTAATACCAATACCATCTTGTATTAGATCATTGCACTTCTTTGTATGCATCTAAATTTAAAAAAAAAACACAAATAATTATGGTTTAATTAATAATTGTAGAGTTAAGCTTCTAAAATTTCTTTAACTCTACAAAAGCCTTTATAATTCAAGCCTGGCATGTGTCTTAGCACATTCATAAAATAATTGCACTTGACCACACTCATGTTCTTTTTCTATTATTAATTAAATTTACCTTTTCTTTTTCTTTCACATTTACTTGACAGGTAACATAGCAATAATGCCGCATTTAAAAAAAAGTTTAACTTTGTTGGTTTTAAGAGGAATTTTATTTTAACTTTTCTTAAAATTGACTTCACTATTTAAATTTTTTCCCGAGATCTCTTTTTCATGTGTTGTAAATCTGTCAAATATTTCTAGCTTAAATTTGGGGACTGGGGTATTCAATTTTAATTATAAGAATAAACAGTACAACAAAAATAACAATATTGAATTAGATCATAGTTTCTTGGACCAAGTATACTTTTTATTTGTGTCCTTTAAATGAGTTTAATAATTAACACTTATTAATTATAATTACTGCTATATTTTTCAGCGATTTAAATAATTTTATGCTGAAAATATAATATCTACATTTTCCTCTGAAGTTATGTGTTTTTCCATATTAGCCTTAGCTTCTAATTATCTTCAAAATGTTGCACAACGCACCTACTTTTTTCTAACACCGTCTTAATTTATAATAACCAGCATTTTTTTTCTTTAAAACTGTTTTTATTTTAACATTAATTGAAAAAACATTAAAATGATTGTTTTTTTTTTAAAAAAAAAATGTGTTCAAAAAAACCCATTAATACAATTTTAACATGAATGCCTGCTGTTTGTAGTAATCATTTTAACATGAATTGTTTTTTTTACCGTTTCAAGTCTGGCCATTTCTCTATTCGGATTTAGGTTCGTATAAAATAATCTTATTTTATTTTTTATTATTTTTCTGATCTATATTTTGTAGAAATACTAATACTTGATTAAGAATTCTATAATCCTTTTGTGGAGGTTATATAGATTCTTTTCTTGTTATGTCAGGGAAGAAATAATCAAAAGTATTGGATTGTTTAGTTTTGTTAATGTTCTATTATATGTATGGGTTTCAGGTTTTTATATGGTTCTATTTTTTGTCTAATTTATTATATCTTTTAAAAAATAAAGAAATTTGCACTATTCGTTAATGCTAATAATTGGCTATAAAATTATTATTATACTAGATTTTTAGTGAATCTTAACTAGTTAACTTATTTTGCACTAGTAAAGTGTTTTTGTTTGCTTGATTTTTTTTTCTTTTTTACCTATTATTGTGCAGGTAGAGCTAATTTTTTTCATTTTTTTTTTATAGTACAGGAGATAGCTTGCAAAAAAGTGTCTGTCTAACATCAAGCTAGAATTTTGAGTATAAGTTAATCTTTTAGTGCCTTTTAAGAATATGTGGTTGGCTAAGTTTGTACTACCTAGCTAATGAGTGACATAGCTTGGCTATAGGCATTTGAAAAAAAAACAAACAGGTGGAGAGTGGCTATGTCCTGCCAATTATGGTGAACAATGTGATTTTCATGATCTTGAGTACAAAATTAGTCAGTAGACTAAAAATCAATTTGATGTTAATTTGGCCCTCTATAGTATCACTTTGATTTGGAGTAATATTTGAATAACTAACCTATCAAGGGACAAATGAACATCAACTTGATTTTCGTTCTACTAACTAATTTTGTACTCAGGATCATGAAAATTACATTGCCGACCATAATTGGCGGGACCTGACCACTTTTTTTTTTTTAAATGCCTATTACTAACTTAGCCAACAACCGCATATTGTTAAAAGGCACTAAAATATTAACTTGTATACAAAATTTTAGCTTGATGTTAGTTAGACACTTTGCACGATATCTCCTGGACTATTATTGGGCTTTATGTTAATGTCTTTTATCACTGGTCAAGATGGTTAATTAGACTTGTAAACTTTGTGCATTTTCTAAAAGTAAGATAAATTTGATTCAATTAACTTATGTTTTTGATCGATTTCTTTAAAACTAGTTGACTTATTGGTAAAATTTCTTTTGATTTATTGGAATTATTTTGATAGAGTGTTGGAAATTTTCTTTGAAACAAATAATTAATAGATTAATTTAGATTTAACATTAAAAATGTCTTTCACCTTTAACTGTAGAATGAAATATTAAGATTATGTGTTATGGATCTTAAATAAATCTAGACCTTTCAGAAGAGACTGCATCAGAGATTTTGTTAATCTCTGATTTTTGATCTCTGAGGTTGAAGTTTTGAACCTGTTACAGGGATCATTATTTAGGGAATCATGAAAAGAGTAATTTGCAAACGACTGTTATCTTGATCCTAACTTTTGATAATAATCTTTGTATGGACTTCAAAATATTATATTAAGATTATGTACCTGTGTTATGTACCTTTAATAAATCTGGATCTTCCAGAGGAGACAACATCAGAGATTTTGTGAATCCTAAAGTTTCGAACCCATTACAGGGATCATTATTAAGGTAGTTGCTCATGATAAGAGTAATCTGCATACTACTCTTATTAGCAAATTCTTTGATAATGATCCCTGTTAGGGGTTCAAAATATCAGAATTCACAAACTCCGGAACTTAAAATCACTATAGAATTGTTAAGGAATATATTTTTATTATTTTCCTTTGATGATGAAAATTGAAGTTGAAATTCAGTTTTGCCTTAAAAAAATGCTATTTTGGATATAGTATCTTACTTCTTTAACACAGACTAGAGTTGAGTTTTCAACTACTCAATTTCAAAAGTGATCTCTCCAGTTCATGTGTAGATTAGTTCGTTAAATTAACAGCAACCTAGTTTGTTAAATTAACAACAAGCTAGTTCGTTAAGTTAATTACAGGCAATGCATTTGCTTGCAATTAACCACTTTGTAATCTAATTTTAGCCTCTAGAATGTTAGAATACAATCCAGAATTGAGTCCACTTAAAATATTATTCTCTATAATTTTTTTTATTTTAGTTCCAATGCTCAAAAATCATGATTGTTTTTTAATTTATTAGCTTAGTTTACAAAACTGTAATTCAAAAAGGTTTCATGGAAATTTAGGATTCATTTATGAATCTGCAACAACCTTTTTGAAAAGTTAATTTTCATTTAATAAAATAATAAACTACTTTCTGTTCTCTCAGGGACTGGCATACTGTACACTTTTTATTTTTTTTCTTTCAAAGTTTTTTTTATTAAAAATGTTAAATCTGTCATCAGTGGAAACTAAGGTGGTTGGTGTAGATTTAAATATCTATATTTTTATTTTATTGTTTAAGGGTTGGTATTTAGTTTTCATTTGCATGTGTATTACTGTTATGATCTAGGGGTAAGATATGGAATTATTTAGATGAATGCATAGTTATATTATGGATTAGTATTATCCATTGAAGAATTAGCATGATTTTTAATTTACATAGCGTTTAATTTCATTGTGAATAGTTTTAATGATTGGAAATTTCTAGTAATTAATTATTCAAAATTATAATTAAAAATTCATTTTTACGATTTTGGTAGTATTTATACTACAGAAAGATTACATTTTAATTTAAATCAAATTATAATTATTATTAACTACGGGAAACAGACAGAGAAAAACAAGCTCCTGCGCCGGCGCAGGAGCTTGTTTTTCTCTGTCTGTTTCCCGTAGTTAATAATAATTATAATTTGATTTAAATTAAAATCTAATGNATTTTATTTTCTTACCTTAAAACTGTTGGGTCCTTTCTTTTTATACATTTATTTTTACTTACAGTTTTTATGTTATTGTTTTAATTAATGATTTTTTGTCAAAATTGGTTTTATTTTTATTTATTTATTTTGATATTTTATTGTTAAAATTTACTGAGCTGAATATTCTTATGTATCTGCAGTCGGTTTCTGTCCAATCTAGATTATCTATAGGAGGCGTGGTCAAAGATTTTCTGTACTTAGCTGTTACCTAACTCATTGTAGGGATAATTCTCATGGGAGCTCCTCATAGTTAGTCGCATTTGTTATACAGAATCTGAGGTTCAGTTTTAATGATTTACAACTTCATCGTTCCTTATCAATCTCAGATGTATTATCCTGCAGTTAGCCTAAACTTAGGGATTGTGGTATTCTTTTGATTTTTACTCCCCTATGTTTTTTTAGAATATAAATGACTTTGACTAAATAACTATTAAGAAAAAGGGATTTTTAGACCAATGTACTTTGGGGAAAAAGGAATTTCACACTTCTGTTTTTATAAGGGGAGCAACAGTTTAAAGAAGAACATTCTGTACACCTTCTTTAGATTGTTACTCCCCTCTGTTTCCTTTATAAAGGGGAGTAACAGTGTAAAGAAGAACATTCTGTACACCTTCTTTAGATTGTTACTCCCCCTCTGTTTTTTTTTCTTTTTTTTGAATATGGGGAGGAACAATCTAAAGATTGTGACAGCAGAAGCCTCTTTTCTATAAAAAAATATAAGGATACAAATATAATAAAGCTAATACAGTCAAACCTCAATAATTTTTAATTCAAGGGAATATATTGTTACCTCGAGTTATGCACTTTAGAGTTATCAAGGTTAAATTTATTAGCAACCTCGAATTAAAAAGATACTTAGGGAAGGAGGAAGAGACAAATTATTTCAGATTTCGATATTTATTTTAATTTTTTTTCTTTCATTCACTTTTCAAAGCATAATTGTTCCTTTTTTAAGGCTTTATGTGTTTTTCTTGCTTGTTGTGAACTATCTCTGTGTTAATTGTGATTTTGTCCTATATTTTAACTGATTTTTATGTCTGTTATTTTTATGTTAATTTTAATTTTTCTTAATTTGTTTTGTTTGATTAAATCAGCACCAGATACTATCAAGCGTCAAGCTGTACTATGTCACAGAGTGCTTAGAACTCTTCAGCAAGTTGCTCAGCATCCAGAGAATCTTAGCAGAGAAACATGGGAAGCTGTCCTTATTTTCTTGTTGGCTATCAACGAGACTCTTTTAGCTGCACCTACTATTAAAGGTTCATGTTTGTTAAACATTTATTACGCACATTTTTATTAAATTTATTCAGTCTTATTTAGAAGAAAATATTCAGTCATATTTTGTAGAAAAAAATCATTGAATTTGGGATTCAAATGTACAATTTGTTCATAGATTAATATAAAGCTGCAAAAGATGGCATGGATAGGGATCAATAATTATAACATGCTTTAAGAGAAATAAGAATTCCTGATAAACTAGTGAGGCTGGTGAAGATAATCATGAGCAAAGTAAGAATTAGGGCATGGGTTTGAGGGACCCTCTGTCAAATCACTTGGACATTCTAATTGGGCAAGGCACAATGATCGTGATGTCTTTTTAATCATTTATATCTATGGAATAGGATGTAAGGGAAACAAACATGTAAAAGGGGAACATTTTCTATAAATCAGTAAAAATATCTGCCGAGTATGTAAGCCTATATGGCTTAAAACGATCTCCTCGTTGTTGCATGGTTTTAGGTTGCACAGAAACTAGGACTAGAACAGAGAAAAATTATGCCTCCTCATTTTCTTTGAGAGAAGGGAAAAAATTATAGCTTGCTCTTTACATAGATGATGGTCTCGCAGTGGAAGTGTGCTGGGCCCATAACCTATTGAATTAGCTTTAGATTAAATATACAAAAAGTATGCAACCGTATAGATTCCAAAAAAAAAAAAAAAAAAAAATACTTGTCAGTATTTAGACAATATACTGTCATATCAAGTTGACATGACATTACATTAGCAAATATGAAAATTTCTGTTTAGATGATGTTGGAGATCAGCTCTGTGAGAGAGTTCTGTCAGTATTGTTTGAAGTGTGGTTAGAAGCGTGTGGTTCAGCATGGTTTCCACCACCTCCTCTCTGGCGCACTCTAAGAGAGATGGCGCAGACATGGCGCCATCGCTTACCTCTTGTGCACCATTGGAACCGTGTCAATTTGGCTTTGACTCACCGCCTTATAGCATTTCTCCTTGGTCCTCAATATCCTATTCATCACTATAGTAAGTTTATTAAAAATTTTTTCCTTATTCTTAATTCATTGTTGTTCTTTTTTTTTTAAGAAAATCATTTTTTTTTAATCATTGAAGCAAGCGTCTTGCAATAAATATGTATTGAATATTGAGAAAAATGTTAATCACGATGAGTTAATAGTTAAAAACGAGTAGCAGAGTGCGGGAATAGGACTGTTTCCTTACCCTCACGTCCCAACCTTCTCAATTTTAAATATTTTAAAATATATCACTTCACTACACAAAAACTTCTGCTTGTATCAGAATTTACATCCCTGTTTCAACTGTAGTTTAGACAATGTGTATGAAGTTTTATTAAAATCGTTATCGTTAAAATTCTATTGTTTACGATAGAACCTAAGATATTGATAAAAAAGTTGTTTTCTCTATTTTTAAATCCTTTATATTAACTTCACTTTTGTGCCTGGGTGCCTGGGGGAGTGGGTGCCTGGGTGCCTGGCGTCAACATTTTTGGAAGGCTAGTTAACCCTCTTCTACTTATCCAATCGAGCTGAAATTTGGCACATAGACTCTCTACCAACACAACAACATTTTAACAAATTAATGAATTAATTAAATTTAATTAATTAATTAATTAATTAATTAATTCTTCAATTTAATTAGAGTCTATGTGCCAA
>KZ651762.1:14629-35074 GCA_001010745.2 Gerris buenoi
CCTCTGGTCAGCACCTGTGCCAAGCAGAAAGCAAGAAGCGGCGCCGCGGTCACTTCCCGACTTGTTACATCACCCGCCCGACAAAGGAACACCGACGAAGGCAGCACCTGCCGGATTGCATCATCCCCACAGAGAAACACCGACAAAGGTAGCACCTGCGAGATTACATCATCCCGACAAAGGACAACCCCAAGTACGGAAACACCCAGGTACAATCTACGGTCTAGGAAACCAGTATAAATACGCCGTTCTTCTCTCCAGTCGTCAGTTCATCTTGTGATTGCTTCGAGTCAACACCACGATGCACCACACCCCTGAAGATGCTTCCAGTAGTGGAAGCGAAACGTCGGACTTCATCCCTTTCGAGACGCGGATTCCCCCGTAAAACCAAGCTGTTTATTACGAGTCTACCCGCAGAAGCCTACGCACCAAGTTAACATACTATTGTTGTTCAATTTAGCTAACTTAAATGAATATGGTGTGATACATTGCTGGCAACATATTAAGAACTATACGAGAAATGTAATAATTATAATGACTTATTTATTATAATTTTTTAGGTTTGTCCATACGCTAGGCTCTCCTCTAGACTTGGTTCGACCTGGTGTTATCTCTCAAACACCGAAATTCTTACAGCATGCTATGATGTCTGAATCTGCTAGTGATCCTGCTACTCACCCATGCCTAGCTGTTCTACCTAATAACTTTTTAAGAGCCGTCAAGGGAATTTCAATGATGGTCGATGCTTTCCTAGGTATAATATGTACCATGTATATTTATTTCTTTTGTAAATAAATTAAATTTTACAGTAATATAAAAAATTGGTCACCTAAAAGCAAAGCTTGAGTGCAGCCATATAGGTCTTACATTTTTAATTTCTCTGTTACATGATGGTCTAAAAAACTTGTATTAAGATTTTGATGGGTTTTCACTCTTCAACCCTTTGACTGCGGAGGTATAACTTTTCAACTGAGTAGCGGAAGGTATCACTTGGTGATACCGCATGGTTTGGAAAGGCGTGCATTATTCGAGAGAGGGGTTAATGGAACTTCTTCAAACGGGTGCTTTAGTTGTACAGCCGCCTCAGAGATAGACCCAACATCATTTCACTCGTTTACTCCTCTCAGCAGGAGTAACTGCTGAGTAAACTAACTCGTTTACTCCTGCTATGGTGGTTTGCAGACCTCTTTTTTGCAGACCCGCAACACGTCAGTCCCTGGATAGACCCTAAGGAAAAGGTCCCGCAGTCAAAGGGTGAAAGGTCCCTTTTCCCCAAAATTTGTTATTTGTTTTACTGTGTGAACTTTTATTATGATTCATTTAGTTTTGTTTATTTGTTAAAAGGTATCATGAGCGAACCTTTGGTACTAACTGAGAGTGAACTGAAGAAAGAGACTCCAACTCCTCCACCTCACAGGCGTCCAGCTAAGAGTTTCAGTGTTAGCTCATCTTCGCAAAAAGGTACATTTACTTGTTTCTGGTTTTTTACTTACTTTATTAGTTGTATTGGCTGAAGTAACGAAAATCAAGCTAGTAAGCAAATAAACAAACTAACTAGTGAATAACGAAACAAAGAAACAAACTAGTGAACAACTAGTAAAACGAACTTGATTTTGAGATCACCAAGCCATAAGATTTCTAGGGACGATGACAAGAAATACTTATTTTCTAGAATTCAACAACCTCCTCTCCTTCTCGTTTGTCTATTTAGTTATACCATCTGAGATGGCAGCAACAACATGAGCTCTTAAATAATTTATTTCCCCCTTTCAAAATTTAAGTTGCACTTGTTGTTTATATTTCATCTAGTTTTACATAACCCCAGAGCCCTTACTCAAACGATAAAGTTGTTACTTTTGTACTACTTAGCCCTTACTCAATCAATGTTCTTTTTATTTTGGATTCAGGTGGTTCAAAAGCTGCTTTAATTAGTCTTGGTTCTCGAGCTATGAGTACAACTAGTGCAACCAGTACCTCATCTTTAACCACCATTGGTAATTATTCCCTCTAAATTTTGATAGGTATTATTATTATTTCAAAATAATCCTGGGGGCTTTTATTGCTTGAAGACATATACCTTGAAGTGGGTACTTTGAACAAACCCCAAATTGTTGTGTATCAATCCAATACTGTGGCAGTGTTACCAGATTACCAAACCCTTCACACAAGAGTAAATTGTTGGACGGTAAACTAGGTCTTCACAACTTTGGTTTTATTTGATTGATTTTTATCAAACCACCATGAGAGTCAATCATGGTTTTCCAGGCTGAAGGTACCCCCACATAATGGATAATAAAATGTAAAAAATAATGATAATAGCATATTTATTTTACATTTTAATGTATTTTGTTGCTGTGTTTTATCTTGTTATCAATTTTTCCTCTAAAATTGATTACTTTTAATTTTAACCTTACCTTTCCTCAGGCACAGTAAGTGGATGTTGGGAAGTGTCAGGACCACAGAATTTAGCTGCTGATAGACCTAAGTGCAACTCTCTCTTACATCTCTTCGGTGAATGGCTATTTGAAGGAGCTCAAGTTGGAACAGGCCTTTACTCACCTGTTATTCTTAAAAGTAAGTACTATAATTAAAAAAAAAAAATGTTTTAATATAAAAGATATACTTAGTTAATTAAGAATCAGTTGATATAATATGTTCAGTCCTTGTGTTAATATAAGCCTATTAATATATTTTTCCTCCTATATAACTAGTATTTTAACATTTTTTAAGGAGAAGGTAGTGGCCGAAGGACTTCATCTTTAAGCAGTGTTTCAACGGACCCTGGGGAAGAACCAAATAACAGGTATATAGGATGACTTAAATAACAATTTTCTTCTTTCTTTTCTCTAAGAATTAAATTACTATTATGATATACTTTAAATTTTTTTTACAGGTATCAGGCAGGTCGTGCAATGGCTCTAGCAACTCTCTGTCGGATATTTTGCTCTAAGAAGACCGGAGAGCACATTCTACCTGTTTACTACGCCAGATTCTATTTGGTTTTAATCCAAGGGTTACGTGTGAATGAGGTATAGTTTATGAAGACTTATCTCGCTTTCAGTTTAATAATAAATTCTATTACTCTAAAATGATATTAGATATTGATAAACTAGAAAAGTTATCCTTTGTGGGTAAAAGGTAATTCGTCGGAAGGTTCCCTTACTTGGACACTTGTCCCCAGCAAAATTCAAGGGTGAAAGGAATTTTTTCTGTGATACCCTTATCAGATTGGAGCCTGACAACACCATTTTAGCATCCTTCCAGCCTTTTCCAGCTATCTTATCATTGTTATCACTACAAGTTGGTTTTTTGCTAAATATTCTCGTTAAGGGAACTTCCCCTGTTCGAAATGTCTAAAAATGTTTTGCTTCTTCTTAAAAGTTTTATAAAACAGTATTCACAAATTTACCTTAAAAGTGACTCCATGGTATCATTGCTATTAAATGTTATTGTACTTAATTGCTTACATTGTTATTTATTTATTCTGATTCCTTTTTATTATATTGTTTTTATTCAGAGAAGAGAAGTAGACGAGCCCTTAGTGAGTATTCTTCTAAACTGTTCTGATTTGCTGAGGCTAGATTTAGATGGTGTTCAAATCCTGATACCTTATATCTTGGATGCATTAGAAGTGGTTCTTTCCGATAAAGATTTACAAATCAAGTAAGTTTTTAAAAAAATATTTTTTCTTCTCTCTATTTACATTTTTGTCTGTTTTAAAAAATAAAATAACTTACCTCTCTACTGCAATTACCTTCAATATTTGTTCTACCTCTTTTTTGCTTCCTCAGCTCTGTTATGACCCATAGAAAAATTTGATCTTGTTAACTATATAATGAAATCAGGGGTCATAATCAAGTTAAGAAAATCAAATTTTTGATGTCTCAGTTTTGTACCTTAATTCTTGTGATGTCCGCCTATTTTGGTTGAGTATGACAAGCTGAACTTTTTTAATATTATTTTCATATACAGTAGAGTCTCGTTTATCCGGACCCCGCTAGTCCCGACGGACCATATAATCCGGACGGGCCAAAAACTATGTACTAATTGGAACCAGGGCCTGTTAAGATTTATTAATTGTTAAGATAATTGGACTTTCTGCTTTTATTGTCTATTAAAATGTATAAAATTGTTCCTATTATAGTTTATAGGTGTATATTCAAACAATCCAACAGGAGGAATACCCGGTATTTTTGTTAAAAATTAACAGATTTATAAGTAAGAACATCAATAAATCTGTTTCGTTTCCATAGAAATGTAGGGCGGAAGATATAAAGGTAGTGAATTCCAGGAAGTACAATTATATGTGATAGATGGGGAAGGGTTTTAAAAAGCATGTAGCGGCTGCTCAACGCAGTTCCATGAAATTTTGCCAAACTTTTGTGAATCTCAACTTTTTGTGAAATGATTATCCTCCTCGAATTGCATATCGGAACACAGCCTGTTTCTCAGGAAGTCCCTTCTATACCTGCCACCTGCGTAATAGATTGTCATTTTATATTAATTCATTTGATATTTGGACAGGTGACAGAACAGCTCTTAACTTGAATAATGGACCTATGTTGTACATGATCGTTTTGGAGACTAATAGAAGTAATTTTTACGATAAAAACCTCGATTTTAATAGTTTTACCCTAATAAAGCTTGTTTAACAGACACATTAAAACTGATTCCGTTTAATCCGGACTGGGTCCGGTCCCGTTAAACCCGGATTATCGAGACTCTACTGTATTACATCCATGTTTTTATTCATATATTATTACTTTTATCTAAGTTTAAGCTCAGGGAAAATGAGTATTGTCCAAATACATATTATGCAGAAATCTCTACGAAACATATATCATGTTTGCATTACTTGTAGTTTAATGATCCCTGATGAGATTTCCTCCGAAAAAACTTAGTTAAAATAAATCTCCATGTCTAACACAGGTTAAAATGAATAATTTATCTCTGAAATTTTTACTTTTATTTTCAACCTCTAGTCTAGATTATTACCAATACAGGGTGGCAAAAAGTATGGAAACCCCTAAATAACTCGTCAGAAATGCATTTTTTTTAAAAAAAAGTTAAATACAAAGTTTTAGGATTTTTCCTTAGCTATTCAATGGTGACCTTGGATTTGACCTTAAACTTGCCCTTAAGGGTCATTTGAAGGTCAATTTTGTTATTTTAAATGGGAACCCCCATTTTTTATTGCAGATTTGAAAAAGGCAGCAAATTTTATGAAAAATATGACCTCGACCATGTCCTTGAGCGTGCCCTTTAAGTTCTTTCTAAGGTCAAAATTGTGTTTCCAATGGGAAACCCTAATTTGTATTGCGGATTGCGAAATAACCAAAATTTTCCTTTTAACAGTGGCCTTGAGCATAGCCTACACAACGCCCTTGTCAATGACCTTCAAGGTCATTTCAACACTTCCCCCTCCCCTTTTTTTATTAATTTATTGGTTATTAGTACTTTTATTCATTTTTTTTTCTTGAAGGTCGACCACACCCTTGACTATGACCAGAAATAAGACGATGAAGAAAAAAAAATTGAATAAAAGTACTAAAAACCAATAAATTAATGAAAAAGGGGAGGTGGAAGGGTTGAAATGACCTTCAAGTTCATGGTCAAGGGTGTAGTGTAGGCTGTGGTCAAGGCCACTGTTAAAGGGAAAATTTTGGTTATTTCGCAATCCGCAAAACAAATTAGGGCTTCCCATTGGAAAACTATTTTGACCCTAGAATGAACTTAAAGGGCACGCTCAAGGACATGGTCGAGGTCATATTTTTCATAAAATTTGCTGCCTTTTTCAAATCTGCAATAAAAAATGGGGGTTCCCTTTAAAATAACAAAGTTGACCTTCAAATAACCCTTAAGGGCAAGTTTAAGGTCAAATCCAAGGTCACCATTGAATAGCTAAGGAAAAATCCTGAAACTTTTGTATTTAACGTTTTTCAAAAAAATGCATTTCTAACGAGTTATTCAGGGGTTTCTATACTTTTGTGCCACCCTGTAGATTAATATTATGGTATAAAAAGATTAATACCATAGACTAAGCTTTGTTCAAATATTTGTATATTCTATCTTTATGTTGTTTATTGTTTAGGTCAGCAGCGTCTCAAGCTGATTTAAGGAAATCTTGCATCAACCTTTTACTCTCTATGCTTGTACTACCTCTTCACTTTTCAGTAAGCATTTATTTTCAAATTGTCTTGATCAGTGTTTATACTTATTATGTTATGTATTTTAATTTTTTTGTTTTATGTGTTTGTTATTAATTTATATTTATTTTTTTAGGATCTAGCAATCAAAGAACTTGTTCCTAGTTGGTGCACTGATAAAAACCATATATGTTTTGGCCAGTTGAAATCTCGTATTATGAATTTGCTAACTAATGCTTTACAAGTTGAAACGGATCCCCAAAATACACACATGCTTCTTGGTAACTATTTTTTTTCTTTATTATATTGTTATAAATTAAGATTTTCAGGAACTTCTTTAGATTGTTACTCCCCTCGGTTTTTTATAAGGGGAGGAACAATCTAAGGAATTGCTGATTTTCAAGGACTTGCTTCACCTAAACTCATCCTTCTATACCTAATAAATTATTCCTATTCTGTTGTAAAAATCTAGGATATAAAACAGAAATATTACTAAAAATTAGAGAAAGGTCTGGTCTCCTTTGGAAAACCTAGATTGTTTTAGTCTCAGAAGACCATATACTAGATAAACCATTTAAGCTTTAATTGCCTTCTCTCTTTTATCTTACACCATTTTTTTTTCTCTAATTCTTTTATTACATATTTTTCAATTACTTATATATAGTATCTCATAATTCAAAATTCAATAGCTATGAAATGAATTCACCCAATGTCAGAGCTGTCTCTTCCTGCAAATCTAAATTGCTAATGCCTACACTCCAAAACAAGGTTGTGAAAGGTTTTTATACTTTTGATTTTGTATTAAAACAACAAATTTGCTGTATATTCCAGGTGGACTTCTGGTTCTAGTGCAGGAAGCAGCCATTATGGAAGGGATTCATTATGACTCAGCAATGAATCAAGGAATGATTGGTTCACATTCAACTTCATCTCTTACTCCAGGTTTTTTGTTGATTTTTTAAAATTTATTTTACTGTTTACATTGATTAAGGTACTATACACGATCCTCCTTAAAAGCCTTTCTTGCACCTCCAGGGGTGCGCCCATTTCAATTTTAAAAACCACTGATTTAGAGCATCCGACTTAACAAGTATATCATATTGTTACAAATATAAGACGCATCTCGATTTTCAAACAAAAATCCGAGAAAAATATTAATGCATCGAGTATAAGACACTCTCTGTTTCAAAGGAAAAATCTTACGTTCTTTTTTTCATTAACTTGTCAAGTTTAGGCAGTCTACTACGGATATTGTTGGTTATTTAAATGTAAGATGCATTGAATCTTTATTTAGATGGAAGGTAGACGCCATGTTGGTAGAGAAGTAGGTAGGTTAGATTTTGATAGGAGATCGGAGAAGTCTAATTGTTAATCACTTAATAGTTCTTCGGCCCAGTGAAGGCTTTTATCGATGTGTCGCTTGTAAAAAGTTTACCTTTTTCTTTGCGCCAACGTCGCACATTACAATCACTAATATTAAACTGTTTTTCTGTGGCTTACCTTAGCGGTCTGCAAATAGAATATTTTTTTTATCCCCCCCTCCCTTTCTTTTCCCTGATATCATGATAGTGAACAAAAATGAGAAGACAACAGACAAACTGAGCTAACAACAAATACCTAGGTTCCATGGAAACCCCTCCACCCAACATCTCATCAGAAATTGAGTATGTTAAAATTTAATTGAGTACTGAAAATGATTAATAATGGAGGGCCTTCAATAATATTCTGGATAAATGAAAAATGTTGGAATTAAAAAGTAAAATCACGATCTCAGCAATACTTTAATGAGAAGTTCATAGAGAATAGGTTGTTGGCTAACACAATTTCGGTTACGGAAGGAAATGCTAGTTCGATATGTTACTCTTAAATTCATCGATTGAATTCACTGATTTTTGCGATAAAAACTAAGGGAAAAAAGTGTGTCTTTTATTTGGTTCAATACGGAATTAATGTATTCTGATTACTAATTATGATTTTGTTTTGTTTGCAGATTCAGTACAAGTTCTGTTTGTTCGTGCCACGTATCTTGTATGCCATCGACTGATTTCTTTTTGGAAATCAGATTTGAGTGTTTCTCTCGCAGCTCTTGAGCTTCTTACTGGTTTAGCCAACACTGGCATCGTTGATATTGGTAAGTATTTTTTTTTTTTTAAACTATGATTAACCTTCTGTTATTTATGAAGATTGATTATGACAAGTTACTGAATAGAGTAAAATGAAGTTTTTTTAAACTAATACATTAGCAGAGACATGTAGGACTAGGAATCAGCATAATATATAGCATAAAGTCTAGTTAAACCTTGCTCTAATCTCTCTGATGATGCCTTGCAGTTGAAAGCCAGTTCTGCCTTTAATAAAGCTATTCAATTTATTTATTTATAAGTCAACACTGAGTGTGAGTGAACTCCTAATTTCATAGATCTATTGCCTTTGAGACCTAGTTGGCTCTGGATGATCTCTAATTTTCTTACGCTACTTACTTAATAATATAATATTGATGGTAATTTTAAACTTCGTTAATTATTCCCTCTTTAATGCTTAAGTTTATGTAATCAGCTTGTTTAAAATATTCTTTAAATAATTATTAATATTGTATTTAATATTAGAATTTATCGGTAACAATTTCTCCATGCTGCTGTAGACATCTTTAAAGCTGGTAAGATTGTCAAAGAGAAATAGCTTTTTGGCTTGTGATTATTATTGCTTTAATATTTATATTTAGTTTGCATAAATGCTTTTGCAATTTACGCTTAATGATTTAAATCTAAATTTTGTTATTATTATGATTTATAGTTTTCATATTTTAAATATTTAATTGTTCAAAATTACACTCTAACTTATTTAATTTTTATTTAATAATATAAACAATATAATTTATAATACTGTGATAGCATGAAAAGAGACATATTTTATTATTTTAGTGACTATTTGGAAAACAAATTGTAAATATACTACCGTCTGTCCCAAACGAGAGTTAGTGTGTTGACAGGGTGGGAACAACTAGTAAATGGGGTGGGGAGCCAATGAGAGCTCGAGATTTTCCTCGACGTTTTTACCCTCAGAGAGGTTAGCCAATCTGTGTGTCACTCGATTTCCTGAGCTGTCAACGCACTACTTTTATTACTGCTAGTTTTATTATCAATCTAAATTATTATGATAGTAGGTATGGAGCCTCTTGAGACCTCCCCCACTCCTAAACGTCTTGACGTGTTGTAGTGTAGGGGATCAGGAGTAGGGAGGAGAGTGCCTCAAGTCCCCCCATATCTTATTATGATGCAAATACATAGCCATTTATGATCCATTAGATTCTAGAGTATTACAATGTTTATAACTAACTTTTAGTCCAAAAATAGTCACTATTGTGATTTTTTTTTTTTTTCTTTATGTAGCATTAAAGCTTGACTATCCCATTAATCAGTGTAAAAGTATTTCAACAAAACTAAAAAAAAAATCTATAGTACTGCTTTGAGACGTGGAATATATGTCTATGCGCATTCAGAAAAAGTTTCAGCCATTTGTTAACCATTGTCAAAACTATCTTAAACAAAGAGCTTTGGAGAAGAGGAGCTGAGCACCCTGTTGTAAAGTAGATCCTGGACAGAAAATGTCGCTGGATTGGACACATAGTGATGAAGCCACAAGAGCTACTGGAAGAGTATCCTTAGCCTGTTCTGCATGTGACTTGGAGGTGTAGAAGGTCTAGAACAACCTAGCGATGGACTAAGACCCTAACTCGATATAAGTAAAAAATAATGTAGAATATCTACGAGAAATATCCTAAAAATATTAGTAGAAAACCAAATATTATTTTTTCTTATGTTGTCACAAATCAGGTTTATATAAATTTGTGACCGAATCATCATAATGTATAATATTTTTAATTGTTTATATTTATAGAAAGAGTCGAGTGGGAACGAGGTATGAAGTGGGTCTGTGACTATATTGTTCATCAATGTTGGAGGCCACCTCAATTTCATTCCAAGGTTTGCTCATTTTTATTTTGTGGAATTAAAAATACTCATACAGTAGTTGATTTAGTTAGTAATGAGGTTTTTGAGTTATTAGGTGCCACTTTTAGCCAAAACTGTGACAATACTTGGACAGGATGTGCTGGAACATTGTCCTGATTCAGTTTCAGACAGTTTTAACTCTCTGGTTCTTTGAGGCTTTTTAACAGCCGTCACCTATATCTTATGTAGGACTCTTTTGTGACGAAGAGTAATTGTTTAGCTCATTTAAGTAGTAATTGTTTGTTCATTAATGGATTCAATCTAAACCTTTTTTGTCTCACTAATTAATATATTTACTGTACACTTAATAATTATATAGTTTTGCATTAATTTAATTATTTATTTATTTGATGTTTGATTATCATTTATCAGGATCTGCATTCATCAATAGTTGCTGCATATTCAACAGTTTCGGCCTGGGTTCTAGCTCAGCCTGCTCTTCTTACTTCACCTCATACTCTCAACAATGTGCTCGAAGTTATTGAACTTGGCATATCAGGGTCCAAATCTCAGGTACACTTTTACGCTTAATTAGTATAACCATGTAAATCATATTGAGCTTGATCATGTTGAGCTCGAATATTTATTACTCACCAGTCTAGAGGTTGTAAAAATCACCCATTAATAAAAGGCATTAACTTTGGTTTGGGGCTAATTCTATGAATACAGGATATTTTCATAAGAATTAAGGATAGATAAAACTAAGTAAAAGATGTGTATCTGACTAAAATTCATTAAAAAATTCAACATGAATTCATTTGAAATAACTAGAATCCGTATGATTCAAATATAAGAATTTGTACCTCCGTCACAATTTAATATTCTAGTCAGTCAGTTTCAGAATAACCCTAGGAGGGGTTGAAATATTGAAAAAGTGTGGCTTATAATTTTCTTAATAGACCCAATGGAACTAAGAACAATATAATAATTTCTTGAAATTGTGTGTTTTCCAAGTGTTAGCTTACTTCTTGTCATTGACCTAGCTTGATCACATAATCTTTGAGCGACTTTAGCAGTCGAGCTTAAGTTAAAATTGATACCTGTCCACATCATAAGGCAGGGTTCGACACCCTCTGTGGCCTTCTGACTTTTAATGCGCCCTCTAACCCAAATTGTGTTCGAGCTTTTTTTTAACTCATTGGCATCGAAAACTCTGTACATAGCTCTGCAACTGTTTTGTACAGCATCCCCGAGTATGTTTTGAAATAAGGATTTACTTCTTTTCAGGGTAAGAAAGGTGAAAGTGTAAAGATGAAGGATGATAAAGAAATGAAACCTGTTTCTATGAGGGTAAGAGATGCTGCAGAAGCTCTTCTTACTATTGTACTCGAACATGTAAGTCTTTTACTTCATTATCTACAATTTAGTATTCTTAAGATTATCAATTAATCATTATATTTTTATACTACAATCGATAAAATTAGAGTTGGCACAATCGAAGGTGGGAAACAACAAACGTGGAGGTAGATTTGGGGTTATAAAAAGGGAAAATCAGTGTTGCCGTGTTATATTTTTTTTTGTGGAACAAGGGTAGAGTAGAGCATTTTTTTTCTAAAGCTGCATTCAACATGGGGGACCAATAGAATCGTTTCCCACAAAATTTTCCCGCCTTTTGATTGTGCCAACTCTAATCTTATAGACTGTAGAAACTGAAAATCTTCATTATTTAAGTATCTCATGAATTTGGTATCGTAAGGCCGAAATACACGGCGACACTGTTGTTGCTAGATTGAGTGTCGCAGTGGAGACACCACCAAGAGTGGACGCTAGACCGCCCCCACTCTTACCCACTCCGGTCTAGCTAGTTGCGCTCTCGGTGTTTGTTTTCCTCGTGTAGACAAGACACCTGTCATGTCAATTTGCTCTTGCACTCGGTCTAGGCTAGTTTCATCTAGGTAAAACCTTTTCTAGAGCAAGCATGATCCTCAGCCGGGCAACGCCTGTGGACGACGGAGGAGACGTAGATTATTACACAAACGGGACACCGTGTAGACAGTTCGGATACTGGTCTAGGAACTTTATTCAAGGTCACACTCCGAGAGCACTCTCGGACACCAATCTAGCCAAATTTTGGCTCTTCCGTGTAGACAGATCGGACACCGCTCTCGCTAGACTCGCTAGACTGTGTGTCACTCGATTTCCTGAGCTGTCAACGCACTACTTTTATTACTGCTAGTTTCTTGACTCGCTCTAAGTGTTGCCCTGTATTTCGGCCTTAAGAGTATATTTTGGATCTCTAGTATGTAGTTCATTGCTATGGACTGTGCTTCTCCCTCAGGAAGTTCGGCTTTGATTCCTGACTCCAGCAAGTGCCCTGTTGGTGTGATAGATAGCTGCTTAAGTGAAGTAAATCTGGTTGCAAATGTTATTTAAGGTTTATTCAGCTGATGGAGCCACACACTAACCATTTGTTCTATTACTTTGTTCATAGCTGTATGAGCGTTTGTTCAGGCCTTAGCCAAATTTGATCTGTTGCGCCACAGATAAAAGTAGTATCTTCGGTTAGTAAGCATCATGATGTTGATATCTCAAGAAAAAGGGACAACAAACTAACTGATTCAGTTCAGTTTATTGTTGCTTCGAGAGAACATCACTCTGCAATCTGACAATTTCTTTATTAGTTTTATATTTTTGTTAAATCATGGACTCAATTTATACTTACTTTATTCAAGAGTAACTTTAAGCTGATAATCTTCAATAAAATTGCAATGATTTTGTTCAGGCTGGTTACTTCCCAGGACCGTGTGGTGCTGAATCAGTCTCCGGTATGGTAGATGAAGCTGTGTTACTTCGTATGGGAAACAGTCAACCTTTTGGTACTAGGAGTAAAATTCATTCAAGCAGAGGTCCATCTAATGACTCTCTACCGTCTAATGATCCGAGGTGGACCAGACTTAGCGAATCTAGAGATCCTCGGTCCCAGGCTATCAAATACTTCTCTCTTAGCAACTCTGTTCTCTTAGCTATGTATGAAGATCCTCTTGGTAATTATCAGGGTATGTTATATTTCGTTTTTTAGTGTTATATCAGCGAAATTGGTTGAGTAGTTCAGGAACCAAACTTCTGCGCTGATTTACGTGAGTAGACGTAGACTCACCAGAGTCTATGTGTATTTTCCTTGGAACTAGATTTTTCATGGAAATAAACCTATGATTTTAAGGGTATTTTAATGGATTAGCTTCACATTAATACATCAAAATCACCTTACATGCTTTTGTAAACTTTAAATTAGAAAACAAGTATTATGCATTTGTAATACTATTTTTATCTAAGGATAAATAAATATTCCTAACATAAATTATCTTATCTAGTGTAAGGGCTAGAAGGATGTTTATTATTTTTCACTTTTATATTTCTTTGTAGATTTCTTGTTATAAGACTTTGGTTAAAATGGTCTGCTTGTGCTTAAACTCTCTCTGTATTTGTTATTCCTGCAATTTAGCTTTTGAGTAAATTAAATTTCTCTATTCCTCCTCGATTTATATGTAAAAATTATACATAGCAATAGTTGTAGTACAGTAGAACCTTTATTAACCATCAAGCAGGGGACTGCAGCCTGGATGGATAATCAAAAAGATGGTTAAGTGATAAAGGGACAAATTTTAGGGCTAAAAGTGACACGTTATTTTTATTTTTGACTAGAGGCACAAAAATTTGACAATCAAAGATTTAAAAATATCTTGACTCATTGCAGGCACTTTTGAGCATAACGGTAACGGGGGGAATGCGTGGAGTCAAAAAAAGAGGGATGATTTCGGTAGATGTGCCAGATGGTTAAACAAGAAAGACGGTGGACTCGGGAGACAGAAAATCGAGGTTCTACTGTGCTTGCATTTAAGCATAAGATGTTTTAATTACATTATAATGATTTTTGGTTTATTACTTACCTTTTTGTACTTAATTTTGTTAACAGAACCCCAACCTATAGTGACTGTGATAATAAGAGGAGGGTTTGGAAGACATACTTGGAGTTTTCAACTGAGGCAGCTCCCAAGGCACAGGTATAAATTTTCTTTAGACTTTTCATCCATTTATTTCTTTATTCTGGCTTACTGTTCACTATGAGTGTGTTATTTTAACTTTATTGTCTAGGAAGGTTTGGCGATTTTTAAGACCTAAGTCTTCTCTAAATCTGATTAAGAAATAATAATGAATAATATTAAACTTCAATTTTTTCTTATGATCTATTTAAGGTCTTTAGGGGATTAAATATGAACTTGTTATCTCGTTATACAAAATTTCACCTCCTCTTGAGGCATCTTCAGGACTTTAAAATTTACACCATGGTTTTATCATTTTTTTATTTTACCAATTTCACTGGCCGGAAATTCCAACGGTCACTGACTTTTGTTATTGTATTTTGTACGTCAAATTTATTTTTTTCCTCTTCTATTTTACCAATTCATACTACTTTGGTATATAGCTGTGTTAATACACTTTCATTAATTCGTAGACAGTACATATTTATGTACTTATAATCATAATATATTTATTTTTCTCAAAGAGATAAATTTTATATGTGACCTTTTTTCACTCTGAAAAAAAAAAATAAATAAATAAAAAAAATAATTAAATAAAAAAAAAAAATAAATAACATAATTTATTCAGAATGATGAATGTAAAAATATTTCAGATCTACAACTGGAAGAGGTGGTAGGCTAGCTGGTGTTGGTGGGCCAGGAAGGCCTGTCTATACTAATCCAGGACCTTCACCTGTACAAACTAAAACAGCTTCATTCCCTGATGCCATCTATAAAATACCACAATGTGCAATGTACGTACTTCCTTTTTATTATAGTTATCATCAAACACTTTCGTTATTATTAAAAATTCCAAAACCTGAATTTTTGCTACAGTGATAATATTTTATTTTTAGTGATAGAAGTCTTGGTGATCTGGACTGTATGAGTGCGTGGGATCGTAGTTCGATGTCTAACTTGCTACGAGGACAATCAGATGCTGAGAGATGCCAGCGTTCTGCTCAAGATACCGTAGAATGCACACCTCCTAGGCTAGCTGCTGAGTTTAACACCACTAGGATGTTCCTCTCACACTTTGGTCTGCTCAATAAGTTGGTGAGTTTCTTCTTAAGTTTATTTTTACCTTAGTATTTTTAAAGTGAAAATTTTCAAGGGATGGTAGAGTAAACTGGCTTGGATGGAACGAAATTGCATGGAACAAAGTTTGTGATTCAAGACTTGTCTTAGTAAAAGATTTTTTTATAAGTAAATCAACTTCCAGCTTAAGTGGGCAGTTAGGAGTTGGCAGTAGGAGGAATTACCTAATTGAGAGATTGATGAGGGAACATCACAACTTATTATTTGGGTATTGAAAAAGATGTTCTGTCTCTGGACATGTGATGTGGTTCAAAGGATATATTATGTACTTTCTAGTATATGATTCTCTGAGCCTAGGCCTACATAGAAGGACTCAGAACTTTTTAAACTGCACAATAGAGGTGGGGATTATTGAGAATAAATAATCTTTATGCAATTTTTAGCTTTCTATGTTGTTGGGAAGTGGGTCATCTTTAGGTGGCAAGATTTGGAGACAAAAATTGAAAGTTAAAAGCATTTAAAAAACAAAATTTAAAAAATTTAATGGTCAGCATAGCTCAGAGATATCTTATTAATATGTTTATTGTTATAATTGAACTTTGTTGTTTCTGGCAGCCTCCAGGTGTACCACCTGTTTGATCTGCATGTTCTAAAGGTATATAAAAATTTGGCTAGGGTACCTCTCCAGGTACATTACAGAGCAGTTTGAAATCAATTATTCTATAGTATTATATAAATATTTATATATGCTAAGGCTTTTTAACAATTAAAATTCAGATTTATTTTTAAATGGCCATTCTATTACAGGATGATGGAAATTGTCCAGTTGTTGCTTTGGATTCCAGTAAGGATGGATTTTTTAAAGAAATTGAAGCTCTCGACAAAATGGAGCCCCGTACATGTGACACTTGTCATGTTTTCTATGTTAGAGCTGGACAATCTCACTTCAAACATATTTTGGGCAATGTTGTAAGTTTGTTATTTTTTACTATTGTTTATATTATACTATAAAACATTTCTATCTATCAATATATACTAAACTTAACTTTACTATAAACTTTTAGGTTTATATTATATTTAGTGTATTGCAGTATATCACAGTGAATAATATGTATTTAATCAATGCCAGTTAATTAATTAACCATTTTATAAAATTTGTATTATATTTTTTTTTTTTTCAGGAGCAGCGAAGTTCAGTGTCCCTTCATTTTCTTCAGCTTTTACGTGCTTTAGGATGGCCTAAAGTTGTACCTACTCCAGTTCCAAGTAACTTTTAACATATTTCACTAAATGAGTATATTTTGGTTATAAAACAGTAATCAATCAACAAATGCTTTATTTATATGTAGTTTGTAATTAAATTATGTTAATCTTAATTTGTTATTAAAGTCGTGGATTTCAATTTCACCATTAACTTTCTAAAAATTACTATTTTGGTTTAACTATGGTTTTTTGTTTGTGCTTTCCAGTTGAAATAGGTGATAAGAGAGGAAGTCATGGTGGTTCTGCTTACAGTGGTCATAAGAGAGTACTTTATTGGGCTGATGCCACATCTCAGCTTACATTTATTGTTCCAACCAATCAACGACTTCATCCTGAAGTCAAACAAACTTCAGGTTTGTCCTTTTTTATATAATGGCTTGTTTTATTGAGGTATGTGAAGGCAGGAAGGATAAGATGGGCTGGACATATAAAAAGAATGGATGATGGAAGAGCAGTGAAAATTATATGAAAAGAAGACAAGTCGGAGAAAAAAGTATTGGCAAGCTAAGGAGTAGATAAAAAAAAATGAGGTGGAAAAGAACTCGAGTATTCTAAGAGCTCAAGGTTTGAGGTAGATGACATAAGACAAAGAAAAATGGCATTAACTGGAGAGGCCAAGGGCAAGGACCACCCTGGGCTGTAGCTTCATGGAGTAAGTAACGTAACTGTGGATGGTTTGAATCCCCCTAAGAGGTAAGATAATGATCACTTCAAGTAGATGTTTAAAGTGGTCAATCCCTACCTGTAATTACCTAATGTTTAATTCAATTATTTCAGTTGTGTCTGATCTTTAAACAAATGCAGACTGGAAATATCAATCTCTTAGGCTAAGATATATTTTAAGCACTCAAAAGAGTCAAACTTCTAGCTAATTTTATGAGCTGGTTTCTGACTCAACAAAAAGAATAAAATCTCTTTGGCCCAATGCACACAGAGCAGGCGACGGGCGGAGGCGCTACGTGGGCGAGGTGCAGGCAAGGCGTAAAGCACGACTTCTCTATGTAAACAAATAGCCCAATGCTCACAGAACTAGCGACAGGCGGAGGCGCCTCCTCTATGCCTCTTCATCACCTCTTCACTCATTTTGAAGAAGTGTGCCTCCTGCACCTTGCCCACGCTGCGCCTCCGCCCGTCGCCTGTTTTGTGCATTGGACCGTTTACACTCGCCTGCACCTCGCACCTGCCCGTTGCCTCTTCTGTGTGCTTTGGGCCTTTCACTTGATTTTAAAAAGAAGCTTTATTTCTTAAAATTATTTGATGTGTGAAGTGTAAGTTTTGTTTAATAAAATTTAGAGCTTTTAAGTTCTAAATATTTACAAAAATTATTAATGGTTAAATTCATTATTAATTGAAGGCTTTTTTTAAATCCTTTCCATTACATTAGGTCCAGTTAGCAGTTATCTGGATTTCCAATAATAGAAGTGTGTATACTTTCTGAATCTCTGTCCAGAATTAATAAAATATCAATGAGACGTAAAATATACATTTTTTTTAAAAGATACATTTTTTCCAATATATGATAGTGACTAATTATAAAAGAGATGTAGTTCAATATTCAAACAATGTCTTCAAACATAATAATTGTATTTAAACAACTGACCGGTTTCTTTAGCCTTCTATAAATACTCTGACGATTACGTGGCCTTTTAAAGTCAGGATAAACTGGTAAATTGTTTAAATCCAATCTTTTTTTTGTGAAGACATTGTTTGGTTATTGAACTGCACATTTTTTTAATATTTTTAAATTGATTCTTATTATGCAGAATTTCTTAAAAACTTGTTCTCTTCCAGTCAAAGGTTTAAAAAATGTCTTATGGCGCACATACATTCATTTATTGGGTTGGATCAAGCGAGAAGGAAGTGCTTTAGGTTCAAATAAATGTTTTAAATTTGGAGAAATTCTTCATCAAAAGTATATGAACTTTTTCACTATTTTTATTTTTTCAAATTTTATTTTTAGCAGGATCTGAGGAGAAAAGTAGAAAACACCAAACAACATATCCAATTTTTGTAGTCTGGCTTGAAAGTTTAGAAGATGCCTCCCATTTTCCCTTAGGTAAGATAATATAATATTTTGTTTATCTAATAATTTGCTATATATATACATAATGTATATCTGTATATACTTAGATCTAAATTATACTTATATATTATGTTGTAAACAATGTAAATTAATGTGTATGTAGATGACTTCTTATAATGGTTAATAGTTTATATTTTGAAGAAAAAAACACATCGTATTATCACAATTTAAAATTCAGATATGGCCTGAAAATGCCCAGGTATAGGTGAAATATAGCTAATTGTAATACAAATAAAAAATAGTAGTTTTTAAATTATTGTGTCTAGAGACCTATTAGAGATACGAAGAATATTAACTTATGAGGTCTGGCTATTAAATGACGAGACTGCAAGTGGAAAAGAGTTAAATTTTAAAAATTATTCAACAATCGAATGCTCCCCTTCAAAGTACTCCCCTCCTCTGGCTACACACTATTTCCGTTGTTTTTACCATTGGTCAAAGCAACTCTGGAAGTATTTTTTTGTAAGAGTATTTAGGAGCTCCGCCGATTTTCGCTTCACCTCTTCCATCGACTCAAATGGGGTTCCTTTTAAGGCAGACTTGATCTTCGAAAACAGGAAGAAGTCACAGGGTGCTAAATCAGGCGAGTACGGTGCGTGTTCGTGCACTGGAGTGCCTCTAGCGGGTACATAACGCTTCACAGACAGCACGTTATGGGCAGCTGCGTTGTCCTGGTGCAAGATCCACAACTTGTTTTTTGGTTCAACTTCGCACAGATTTTCTTCATGTTCAATTCATCATGTAAAATTTTTCTGACAGTTTCTTTATCGGTGTTGACAGTCTCAGTAATCATCCAAATGCTCATACGACGATCACCGCAAACAATTTCATTGATTTTGGTCACTGTTGCAACAGAGACAGGTCGACCTAAATGTTGGTCATCTTCGGTGCTCTCTCGGCCTTCATAAAACCGTTAACACCATTCGAAAACTTGGCACGAGATAGATAATTCTCACTATAGGCCTCTTTCAACGACTTAAAACGCTCAGTCAAAGTTTTTTTTTTTAATTTAACGAAAAATTGGCATTGCTCGTGTTTTTTTGTCAAACATTATTATCGGCACGAGAAAAAAACACGTTTGTTTCTAACCTCTATAGAAAAAAAGTACTATAGCGACAAACACGAGCTTTCGTACTGGAATAGTAGATACTTCCAGCTATCCAACGCTATCCATTTCCACCCGTACCCCTCTAGGGCGCCTTCTGAGCATGCAGTCTCGTTATTTAATAGCCAGACCTCGTATTTTATGATTGGAGTTTTCCTGTTATAAAAAAGTTATGTTCCTTTTCTATTTTTTTGCAGCAACCCCAAATTTTGAGATTATATTCATTTTTAGACTTCACCTTTAAGTATGACTTTATTGAATATGTGTTCCAAAATTCCATTGAATTCTGTCCATTAGTTAAGCTCCACCTCACTGCAGGAGTTTAACTCTTTTTTAGGGTTTCGAGGTCGTCCTAGAAACCCTTATGCTTTTGGTAGTGCGTCTGTCCGTCCGTCCGTCGCAACTTGGATTATATATCCCAACCTACTGACTTGAAATTTGGTATATAAGTTAAACTTTTTTGCCCAAAAACAGAAAACCTATTGCGAACTTTAACACTCCAAATTTCTGCGATCTGCGATCAATTGCGATCACCGCGCAATATTTTACATTTTTTGTAATTTTCAAGTTGGGTATCATTTCAAAGGTATTGAAATGTAGATTACAAATATGTATCGCATTTTCAAAATGGCGGCCATTTTACCCCCCAAAAAATTCAAACAAACCCAAAATTTACCCCCCCTGCACTACCCCATTAGAATAGGTCCTACAATAAGGCAAAAATACATAAATATAAATCTCTGTAGTCCAATAAAATTTCCAGGAGTTGATTTAAAAAAAG
>KZ651762.1:35338-66504 GCA_001010745.2 Gerris buenoi
AATTTGGTTCACAAAAATATATTGAGTTTCCAAATTGGCGGCCATTTTACCCCTAAAAGAATTCAATAAGCGCATACCGAAGATAGTAAAGAATAATAATATATGCACATCTTGATTTTTAAAAGTGAACCATAGATGTTTTTGTTTAAAAAAATATATAATAATAATAATAATAATTAATTCTTATGACCGATGAAACCCTTTTAGTAACTTGCTGGCAAGTACTTGACGGGGTTTTTTTAAACTGATTTCTGGACTCAAAATCAATTTAGAACTCAAAATATGATAATATTTCATTGTAAATGAGATAGTAAGAGTAATTATTTTATGTTTTGATTTAATTTATAGATGAACTTATCGAGCATACTAACTCAGGCGTCGAAGGTTGGTTTTCTCAAAACTGTACAGTTATATACTTGCATGCACTTGAAAGCGGGTTATTTAGGATTAAAGTTCAACAATCAACTAACAGGTAATTATTATCACTTATATTTTTTCATTAAACTTTTTAATACGTTATCAATTTTTTAATGCCGCTCTTAGATGATATCTGTATTGGATATAAAATGAGGACTTAAGTGAAAGCTATGTTTTTATGAAGGATTGAAAATGTTTTGAAAACTCAATGTGGATTGAAAACCGCTTGAATAAATAATTTTGGAATTAAAAATGTTGAGTTTTAGGTCAATACACCTTTTTTGGGATGAAATTCTATATCAAGAAATTCCCTCCTTTCTGGATCTAGATTGAGTATTTAACATGTCCATATAGTTTTAATAATAATTTTCAAACTGTAATATTATTACTTTTATAATATGTTTTTAATATATTAGAGAATTTATCACCTTTTAAAAAGGAATTTTTTTAAATTAAATTTTCGTGTTATAAATTTGTCTCCCTACTATAATTCTAATGATCATGATGTTTTGTTTAGGCCTTGTGTAGCTCTCCCTTTAGTCAATGGTATAGTTGTAAGCAGAAATCTCGTTGGATCTTTTGTAAGGCAGACAGCACTGAATATCTGCCGAAGAAAGAGATTAGATAATGAAAGGTTTGCAATTTTTTTATTATTATTATTAGTTTTTATTTTAGGATTTCTAAGAATCGTAGTTTTAGAAGAGGGGAAAAAATTATAAAACTAGTAACCAAAATTAAAACTAAGCAACATTTCATTATTATAATGCCATTTGTTTAGTCTGTTACGCCCTTTATAATAAAACCAGATGAGAGTAACAATCTAAAGAAGGTGTACGGAATGTTCTTCTTTAGATTTTTACTCCCCTTATAATAAACAAAAGGGAGTAACAATCTAAAGAAGTTGTACGGAATGTTCTTCTTTTGACTGATACTCCCCTTATAAATAACTAGAAGAGAGTAACAATATAAAGAAGGTGTGTGGATTGTTCTTCTTTAGACTCTTACTCCCCTAAAAGAAGTGTGGTATTCCTTTGTCCCAAAGTACATTGGACTCAACAACCCTTTGTCTTAATAGTCATTTAGGATTTAGACAAAGGAATATATAATAAATGTATCCATTTATATTTTAAAAAACATAGGGGAGTAAAAGTCTGAAGACGTATTATTATAATAATAAAGATATATTTTTTTAAAAGTATTTTAAAAGACTTTAAAATATTCTAGACCTGTTTTATTGTTGTCTTCTCCTTCAATAAAATGATGAACAAATGAACATTCAAAACAAGTATTACACCTTCGCAAAGGCCTTTGGCCCATATACTGGAGTTTGCTTACTCCTTTTGTTAAACATTTTACAGAACTTCTTTGACAACTGTTTATTCAGTTTAATGTTAATATTTTATTTTGTCTGAATTGAGACTAAGTGGGCTGTCTAATTGATGAGTCCTACCTCAATATTGCCTATTCCTTTGTTAGGAAACTAAAGTAGTCAAATTTTCACTAGTTTTAGTTAGCCTCAATTATGTTGATTCTTCGAAATTTGTTCATACACGTTTTTAAATTTTGTTCTTTCATATTTTCTTTATAGTTATCAGCCTCCTCACACAAGAAGAAGACACAAGATCCAAGAAATCACATCGAAATTTGAAATAAAACAATCCAGGCCTGATTTTCTTAATAGTTTATTCGATTAACTGCCTCACCCCCCCCTCCCTTATTTATTAGCTTCCTTTTTTTTATAATGTCGCCTCTTTAATTAATTTATATTTTACAATGCGACGTAGCTATTGTCATTATTTTAATATTTATATTGATTTGTTGGCGTTTTTTTTTATTAATTTATAATTATTGAAAACCCATTGAAAAAAATGTGATGACTGTTAACAATCTCTGTTATTAATTTTTAACATTTTAAGGAAAAAAAATACTTTATTGTTTATAAATGAAAATATTGGTATATATTTATTTTTATTATTTTTTTTTAAGATGATACAAATTTATTTAAGTAATTCTCATAATTGTCAGCTGGATTTTGTTTTGCTTTAAAAACTGATTTTCTTGCTAAGAATTAGCTTAAAATAAATATCATATTTTAAATTTAGGACTGATTATAATATAATATTAGTCAAATTTAACTGATGTCGAGAAGAATTACTTTAAATAAATTTGTGTAAACACAATTTTAGGGTTCAATATTGTTTGGACTTAATAGCTTTAAGTGATATTTACGACATCAGATCTCTTTGTTGATAACTTAAAACCTTTTTAGTCTTTTTGATTGAACTTTATAGCTTAAATTGTTTGTTCATTTTATTATTATTAATTTCTCTTCCTGAAAGCAACTTGAATGATTTATTTCATTCAGTGTTAAAGATTTTGATTTTAAAAAATAGCTTAGAATTGAATCTTCTCATTTAGTGGGACCAGAAGATATTTGTGTTATTATTTTTTTCCGTTTAATCATTTTTCAATTAAAAAACAAACAATTAGTATAGTTAAAATAGATATATTGAGTCATTATACATAGATAATGAGTTATCGATTTGATTCTTTTTCAGTAGAAAAAAAAAAATATAATAAATATTTACTGTCAATTTCATAGAGCTTAGTGATTCCTTTAAATTTTTATATTTATTGATCATTTAGGAACAATTTTATTTTATCAAATAGTAATACATATTTGTACTGAGGATCTCTTGTGTTGTTTTTCTGTTAATAAATTTGTAAAATAATTAATTTAACTGCTAGTGTGCCACACCTAAAAATTCTTATGTGGTATTTAACTTAAAAATAGACTGTGGGTCCTGACCATATCTCTCGCTGTAATGGACTTAGCCATGTATTAAAAAAAGAGGTAAATTTAGCGGGGCTTTACTGGGACACTAGAAGTAAAAATAGAGTAACTTCAAAAGGGTCATAGGATCAGTAAAATACATATTTTATAGCCCTTGTTTCCCAAATAAATTTAAATACATCCTTTTTTTATATATACAGTAGAGTCTCGATAATCCGAGTTGGATGGGACCGGCACTAACTCGGATTACCGAAAAACTCGGATTATTGGAAATTCATTAAAAAAGTGAATCTGAAATTCTACTTCGTAACTATAAACGTATTTATTGAAAAATAATACATACTGTCATATTTTAGGTTTTAAAATAGTCCAGGATTGTTTTTGAGAGGCTCATCTTTTCGTTGCCACTCGCGTGCTCCATTTCTTGAAGAACATTAAATATTAAATCATCTTAAATTTTCGGCATGCCATGATTGTAGTTTCACCCTATTCTGCTTCCAATTACCCACAGTTACTGCACTCACTCCTAATTCCCGAACAATTGTTTTTAGTGACACACCTTTATCTGTATTCAACAACGCATCTATTTCCACAGGTAACGGAAGTGCTGTACGTTTTCGTTTGCTCATTATAAAGTGTAACGCGGTGCTTTCGGTTTAGGAATAGAATTAAAACTGAAGAAATAAATTTATAGGCTGTGGGATATAAATGAAATTCCCTGAATTTGAATGTAAACACAGCTGCAAAGAACAATCCATGAAACAATAAGGATCCATCTCTTCTAGTGTAGTAACTTTTTCTTTTTAACACTGGCCAGTTAACGTGTCTTCCGCCCCCTCCCCGTCTT
This sequence comes from Gerris buenoi, assembly GCA_001010745.2. NCBI lineage: Eukaryota > Metazoa > Arthropoda > Insecta > Hemiptera > Gerridae > Gerris > Gerris buenoi. The sequence goes on from KZ651762.1 coordinate 39,397, forward strand.
CTTTCCATAAAAAAAATAAATAAATAAATAAAAACACCACTTCGTTCAGCTCGGATTATTGGAAACTCGGATTATCGGAGCTCGGATTATCGAGACTCTACTGTATGTATATTCCAATAAATGAAATTAATTCTAAGAATACATTTTTTCCTTTTTCAAAAGAACACCATTTTCTACTTAAATTTTGTATAAAAATTAATGAGCAATTTGTGATATAAAAGACACAATGATATATTTGAGTTACAATGTCAATTGTTTTTTTCTCTAAATATGTGTGTTTTTTAAAATTGTATGATTATTAATTGTTGTTGCTTTACTTATAAATAGAAAGAACAAATTAAAAGAAATGTTCTGTTCCTTAAAGAACACCATATATTTAAGACTAAGAACGCCATATTTCTAATTAAATTTGATACAAATGTTCACTTTTAAAATATTATAAATTATACCACTTTACAACCAGATGTGTTTCTATTTGCTTAGATAAATTTTAAAATTAATCAACAAATTGATCTGATTTGTCATACCCTTTTTTTTAATATGAAATCATTGTGTTAATTCCATTATTTTACAAAGTCGAATTTTACTTATAATATTTTATATTTAAATATTCTGTGGTCTCTTTGATAACTTTTAAAAGACAAAAATGAGCACATTCTATTATTTAGGTGAAAATCTATTTTCTACTGCAGTGCCTATGCCTTTTGCTTATTCGTATCTCAATCATTATTATATCGGCTCTTTTTTTAGAAAAATTTGTTAGGCTATTTTTAAGAGATTTTATCTTGATAAAAATATAAATTATAATGAGCATCTAATAATGATTAATATTCTATATTATATTTTAATACATAAGGTAATTTATGATTATTATTATATAAATAAAGTAATCAATTTTTAAAAAAAGAAGATATATATTTTTCTGAAAATGTATTTTGGATCAAGTTAAGATAAAATATTGTTCATCTTTTTTAAGGAGTTAAAAATTTTGATATTTTGTTTTCTTTTTAAAATGGGAATATTTACAATTTCTGACAACTTTTAAAATATTTTACATAAATGAAAACCAATTAATTGATTTGGAAAAAAATATTTGTCAAAGATAAAACCGAATTTATGTGCTGTAGAAATTCGTGAAGTTTGCTTGCTTGCTATTTCATTGCTAAGGCGAGGAAAGTGTAGGAAGTACTAAAACAAGATATTTCAAATGTAGGCAGGCTGATCTTATCAGATCAGCGTAGCTTATCAAATTTCACATCTCCCCGGCACTAGATCAGGCAAAAGAGCAAAAGAGGGTAACTCATCTATAACAATAAAAGGATTGATTTATGGTAATTTATTTTAGTAAAAAAAATGTGTTATACAGTTTTGGTTTACATATGAATACTAACATTTTTGAAAATACTCTCGAAAATACAAACCAAATTTCTCCAGTCTTAATGTCAAGATGTGGTTTTAATAGAAATACAATAGAATACTATAAATGTTTTATACTCTCAGTATAACATCATGTAAAAGTTATTTGGGTATAACTGTGGCGGAGTAGTAACTCATTAGCCTTAAAACAACTGTCAAAACACCAACTTTTAAATTAAAAAATTGCAAATTAGCTGATCCATCCATCCTGGAATGACCTAAAGTTGTGGCAATTAGGAAAACAACAATAGCAATGAAATTAGGAACTGTTTTAAGTTAATAGTAATCCATGCCTAGAAATAAAAATATTAAATAAGAGGCAGGTAAAAACAGACAGGTCTGAGGTAGAGCACTGGGACAAAAAACTATCAATCCAGTGTTCAATTCTTGGGAGCAGCTTACATTTTTATCTCATTTTTCCCTTTTTTTACATTAAGAACCAAGGGGACCAACCGCTCATGGCGCTCACAAGAAAGAGCAATAACCTAACAACCCCCTCGACCATGGGCTCATCTTTATTCTCTCACCGTCCCTTACACGGGGGCATATCATCAATAGCACGGTTTAGACTCGGTTTTGGCGAGATTCTTTATACAGATATTTGTACTTTTATACATTAAAAAGAAATAAATTGTTTACTCCTTTTTTTATTACAGCCATGATTCATTCACAAAGGTCAGAAATTGTATTTTTTCTTTTTAATGGGAAATTAAATATATTTCTATAATTATTTGCGCCAGTATATAATTAATAATAAATAAAAAAACAAAATTTAATCATAATATTCGATTAATTATTAATATATTTTCTAATCATTAAAAGTGATTTTTAAAACAGAGCTTAAAAACATTATTTTAAATGCCTTTATTTATTGTAACGAATAGTCCTTAATTCATACCAATGTAATAAAAAAAAAATATATATATATAAATACTAATATTTTATTANAGGAAGAGTAAAAAAAAACAAAAAAAAACAAATTGTGGGCTGTGATTATTAATCTAAGTATTAATTACATAATTAAATAGAATAAATTAATAAAAATAAGTTATTTTATTATTACATGCTTTATATTATAGCACGAGAGATAATGACCTAAAAATTTACTTATTTTATTCATTATGATTTTTTAAATATTTTTATCTTTCCATTATGAGCAGTGGACGACAACCCTTTTGTCTATAATAGCACATTACTAGAATTAAAAATGACCGAGGGTGCATATTTTATAGATTTTACTGATAATGGCCTTTAGTACTTTGTAATCTCTCAAACTTTAGTCCAGTAAGGGCGCATTAAAAACCCACTAGAGACGCTCATCGGGGTCAGGTTGACCCTTGATCAAGTGTTAAGGAATAATCCACCTATAGTGTGTGGAATTAAAGTCCAATAAGACCTATTTTGGTACTTAAGTCCATAATAAATAGTTATCAACTACTGTAAGTTCAAATTAAAATCATGTACTTATGATAACCTTAAGGTAATATTACATCTTGGAATTTCACCTCCCAAAGTGAGATATATTTTACACTAATGACAACATCTTTACTTGTATACAGTGTAAAGTGGTTGACTTCTCTATCCTGTATTACATAGTACCAGTCCTGTATTACATAGTACTCTGTGCAAAATTACAACTTTGTTTACATGTTTATGTTAATAAATCTAAGTGAACAAAAACAGAAAAAACTTCTGTTTGATATCTGTTCTTAAAATATTTTGAAATATTATTTCCCCCTTGAAAACAGAATATTTTTTTTACTCTCTGGATATATCCAGATGATTTAACTTAGTTCCTTTTTGTAAACTAAATTTCTTTTGTCGGGTCTTTTTAAATATTTTTAAAATTTAAAATGCATAAAATAAGTCTATTTTTTACACGAATTCTCCAACTATTGGTATGTAAGAAAATTATATTTTGAAGATGTTAACAATTTGTTCAATATTTATATGTTTTAGGTTTGGTTGTTAAAGGTTCAGAAGTACTAATGATGATTTCTATAATAATTTTGTATTATTTATTTATTTTATTTTTTATGTTTTGTTATAATTATTTTTAATTTAGAAACTTGTTTGTTTATTATTGATTCTTTTATAAAAATATTAATCCAATGAAACACAACAAATGAAACACAAGTCGATTGTTTCAAATGAGGTTTTTTATGGAACTTACTCATACAGAATAAAATTCAAAGAATAAACTTGAATACTAAGTTTAATGTTTCTTCCAGGATTTTGTGAAATTTTCACAAATCTTAAACTATTAAAACTCCAAAGAAATGTATCACTTAAATTTCAAAATCTCTATAACTTACTTTCACCTATAGATACCAAATTGTGAGCTATTTGAAAAAGAGGATTCTTTCCTCCAAGCTGATTTCCAACAAGTGCTTTGTCTTACATCCATATTAGTTAAAAGCTACACCTTGATTTCCTGGCAATTTTTTTCTCCTGGTACCTCTTGCCTGGTGCCTCCGTCTCCTTCTTGTTTCTTGAAGGATCCAGTCAAGGGTCATTCCACACATCTCATCCGCATTCTTGTGCTGGATATGGGCAACCAATTTCCATTACCAATTTCATTTCAATTTATGTATCATTATCTGTAGAATAGGTCCACATTGGATATCCAGTTATTAGGTTTACAATTTAAAGTGTGATTTTTTTTTTGGCGTTGATTAACAAATGTTTGAAGTTTTCACTTAATATCTTTGATAAAAGACAGATATCACATCTTAAAGATGGCCATACATGAACAGGAAACCCTTGAGGTTTGGACCAATAGTCCAGACCTAAAGGAATTCGTGTAAGTGTGTGGAGGTGACCTTGAGGTTACCTGTGGGCTACCGTTCCTGAATTCCAAAACCATTTTATTCCACGCTTTTGCCGAAACGCAGGACGGTTGTTTATTAAGTTGATGGCAATCGGCCTAGAGGATTTTGAAGTTTGTGTTGGGAAAGGTTAGGGTTCAGTAGAGAAAATTCCAAGGCAATCCTGGAAGCTTTTTTGGTAGGATCTCCTTGAGAAAATCCTCAAGGAGATCCTTCCATGTGTGGGCAAGGGTTTGGTAGAGGACATCCCCCAGGAAATCCCAGAGGCTTTTTCGGTAGGATCTCCTTGAGAAAATCCTCCTATTTGTGGGCAAGGGTTTTGTAGAGGAAATCCTGGAGGCTTTTTCCTTGAGGATATCCTCTTTGTTTATGGTCTTCTTTAGAGGACGACTGATTTAATTAATATGCATAGCTTTTTATTCACAATAGCAATTGTTAATTGCAGGAATAGAATATTCCTACTACTTCAAATAGCTGCCATTGGTTTACTAATGACTACGAACTAAAGTGTTCAAAACTAAGGATGTAATAACCATTAGCTGTTGTAAATTGAAAAGGAACTGATTAATTCTTCCTTGTTGAAATTTGTTCAATTGACTTGAGCATTTTAATATTTAGTCTCAATAGTATTTTAATTTTGATTTTAAATTTTAAATAAATGAAGCAGTTCTCAACTCATGTAAACATTTAAAAAATTAAATATTTAACTTATAAGACTATAATTTTATTCATTAGCATGACTGTTTGTTTGCATTCCTTCAGATGGAATAAAGTTTACGTTCCAATGACTGAAATATTATTTTTCTTTATTATTTTTGTCATTAAAGAAGTGATAAAAGTGGCTATTAGACTAATAATTCCAAAAGAATTCCACTTCAGTGGATCTTTAAAGGTAAAAGAATTAATAATGGGCCAAATTTAGCACAAAAAATTCTACTTGATGAAGAAATTGATTCATCTTTTGATATGGTTTTGATGATGGTTCAAATTTACTTAAATAAAGTCGCTATAACCATACATTCCACCCCATTTTTCACTTTATGTGTAAACATTTTAGATTTCAACTCATTATGCGTAAACATAGATTGACTTGGATAAATGATAAAGTTAAACAATTATAGTTCCAAAATTAGTCTATAATTTGAGTATTAAACACAATAGATTTTATAACTAACATTTTAAGACTACAATTGTATTTATTCACCTTGTTATTCTAGTAATTAAAATCATATTGAACTTTCTTTTTTATTCTTGTCTTATGGAATTATTTATTTTTATATCATTTATATTATTTTTTTATACATAATTCAATTTAATTTTCACTTTTCCTTACTGTAAAGGAAATAATTGTTTTCATCCAAACTATTCGAAACCAAAATTTCAATGGAATTATCCGAGTTAGAAGTTTTTTCAAGACAAGTTGTGTGGTTTTTTAGCTGCACGTTTTTTTGTGTCATGCACAACTTCAAAAAGTTAAAGAGTTGAAACTTGGTACAAAAATGAGTACTCACATTTTGTGTCGGGATTAATTCAGTTTAGTGAATGAGCAAAAATTTCAAAAATTCTACAACAGAGTTATTATTATGATCCATGACTATTTTGTTCAAAGCCCTCCGCCTTTGACTATTTGAATTGTAAATTGTCAACATTTTAAAAACACTCGTTACAAGCCCTTTAAATCTGTGCTTCCACATACAATTTTTTCTTTAATACATATTTTTATGTGGATAGTTATTTAAAATAAATTGTTATTAACTTGTAATTAGTGTCATTTCTTAATTTTTTATCAATAGCCACTCTTATAACTTCAATTATATGTGTTTAATGTTATAATATAACTGCAATAATAAAAACTGTCTAAATTTTAATTTTAAGGTTTTGGGTAAAGGTATGTCACTTCTTTAACTATGATTTAATTAAAAATATTATTTGTCCTCTTGGGCATTTCCTTTTTTTTAAAATTAATTTTTAATTTAAATCTGAACCTCATTTTTTAAAATGTCCTAATTTTTTGTACTTAAATATAATTTTTTTTATGCTATTGAAAATACACCAAATTAACTTTTAAGCCTAATTGAAGATGTAAATTATTTTTTAGGCTAGATTCCATTATAATTATAACTTTTTTTTTTTTACAAAAATAATATTTATAACACACATGACACACTTTTCATTTTATTGTACTTAATTTATTTTTCATTACTTTTTTTCTTTCTTTTTCACTGTTTATAAAATAATATATTATACAATAAATGTTATATTTTTTTTTCCTTTATCCTATAATAAAATAATCCTTATTTTCCTTTTTGAGGATTTTTCAATTACTAAGTAATCCAGAAACAATCTGCTTTGTATCTCATCCAAAGGTAAGTATCTAGAATATTTTGGAGCCCTCTGGAGAGAAAGAGAAATTCACCCTTCAATTTATCTCAAACACCTTTTATGTAAGATTTTTTTCATGTATTGATTTCTTAAGGTAAGGGAAGCGTTGTGAATTTTGATCGTTCTAAAGATATCATTTTTTTATGTCCCTGAATTGAAAAATTCCTTGAAAAAATCCCGTTTAGACATCAGGGAACATTTTTGGTCTTGAGACTGTCTGATGGTCTATTCAAAATTTTTGAAAACCACTACATCTTATAATCTGCTTGTCCAATTTTGAAAAAATTTGGTAGGTCATAATTTGCCCATTGTTGAGACAATATTAATTTCAACATTCTGCGCCCATTTGATTTTCTTATGCATGGTCACACCTTCTTTTTTATTAACCCTTATATTTTTAAAAGAACTCAAGAAATTTTGTCGAAAGTAGCCCATAGGTCATACCATAAAACTTCTGTACTATTTAATTGCTGCTTAATTCATACTTTTATTCATGTGAAAAATGAAAAAATACATTGGGAGAAATTTTGGTTGGATTCCCCTATATCATGTATAGAAATGGAAAAAACTGGCACTTATAATTAAAGTCTTTTCTATATTTTGATAAAAAAAATGCACCAATTATGGATTCTTCTTCATTTCATAAGTTTTCTCTTATTTTACAATTTCCATCTTCAGATCTCTATTTTGAGACACAGCTGTATACAGGCCGATTTTGGGAATCTTGGGCGTATGTATCTGTAGTAGATTACCTGGGCTTCGATGTAGCGTATCGGGTTTTTCAAAAGAGTATGAAATGAAAAAGAATACATAAATAATGCAATTTATATCAATATATAGGAAACACTNAAACCAGTGCCCCAAATGATCGAGCCCATGACCTTGTTCCACCCTCACTTCATAGATGTAAACCAGTGCCCCAAATGATCGAGCCCATGACCTTGTTCCACCCTCACTTCATAGATGTAAACCAGTGCCCCAAATGATCGAGCCCATGACCTTGTTCCACCCTCACTTCATAGATGTAAACCAGTGCCCCAAATGATCGAGCCCATGACCTTGTTCCACCCTCACTTCATAGATGTAAACCAGTGCCCCAAATGATCGAGCCCATGACCTTGTTCCACCCTCACTTCATAGATGTAAACCAGTGCCCCAAATGATCGAGCCCATGACCTTGTTCCACCCTCACTTCATAGATGTAAACCAGTGCCCCAAATGATCGAGCCCATGACCTTGTTCCACCCTCACTTCATAGATGTAAACCAGTGCCCCAAATGATCGAGCCCATGACCTTGTTCCACCCTCACTTCATAGATGTAAACCAGTGCCCCAAATGATCGAGCCCATGACCTTGTTCCACCCTCACTTCATAGATGTAAACCAGTGCCCCAAATGATCGAGCCCATGACCTTGTTCCACCCTCACTTCATAGATGTAAACCAGTGCCCCAAATGATCGAGCCCATGACCTTGTTCCACCCTCACTTCATAGATGTAAACCAGTGCCCCAAATGATCGAGCCCATGACCTTGTTCCGCCCTCACTTCATAGATGTAAATCAGAGCTCCAAGGCATGCATGTGCATAGGATCAAATCCACGATCTTGTTCGGCTCTTGGTTCATTGATGTTAAAGCAGTTGGGATAAGTTACTTTATCACCCTAGCTACACTGGCTCCCTTTTCTACACTTTCTCTATCTTACCATAGTATGTTGGCACCTTGGTAAGTGGAAGCAACCTTTTAGTGGGCAGAATGGCTAAGGAATAGATTTTAAATCTATTAGTATCATACATTTAGTCTTTCTCTGTTATGATATGACTCCATTTGGAACTAAATCTTCAAAATAATTTGATAAATTAAAATAAGGTAAACAAAAAATTAAAAAAAACAGCAACTTAATTGATTATTAGCCTTTATTTATAACCTAACAAATTAACAATCAAGTACAACTAATTTATGACAATAACAAAAGTGATTTTTCTATCAAACCATTTTGTGAACATATTAAAAATAAACTAAAAATACACTTCTAACTTGAATGTTAAAACAATGTTTAAATATATGTATTTTTTTATGTTTCCAGAACTTTCCTAACAATATTTATAATTATTTTCATGTTATATATAAACTCTGTGGAACGGTTTTAACAATATTTTTTAAATGTAAAAATAAATATAAACAACATATTTTATTGCTTTTAAAGTTTTTTGTATTTGATAACAGAATTTTTTTTTAATAGTTTATATCTATCATTATCGTTCATTTACCGATTTGTTAATAAATTCATATCATATACTTATTTTTATATATATATAGTATGTCACTTCTTTAACTATGATTTAATTAGTCCTGTATTACATAGTACTCTGTGCAAAATTACAACTTTGTTTACATGTTTATGTTAATAAATCTAAGTGAACAAAAACAGAAAAACTTCTGTTTGATATCTGTTCTTAAAATATTTTGAAATATTATTTCCCCCTTGAAAACAGAATATTTTTTTTACTCTCTGGATATATCCAGATGATTTAACTTAGTTCCTTTTTGTAAACTAAATTTCTTTTGTCGGGTCTTTTTACATATTTTTAAAATTTAAAATGCATAAAATAAGTCTATTTTTTACACGAATTCTCCAACTATTGGTATGTAAGAAAATTATATTTTGAAGATGTTAACAATTTGTTCAATATTTATATGTTTTNAAAACCTAAAGTAATGTTTTCTCTAAAAGGGCTATTCCTGCTGTCTTATTAGTGTTTATCTGTAAAGTTGGAAGAATAATAATGTTTTACAATGGGCTTAAACAATCATGTTTCCTCACCAGGTATAGGGTAGGTGTAGGTAAATTGTATTTATTTAGACTTTAGTCTGTAATATTAGGCAAAATGTACGAATTATATCTCTACCTTAATATATGGAATATAGCCACATAATTCCAGGTAAGATCGGATTTTATGTTTTCACCTAAGCCAATATTCTAGGAAATTAGGAACAACCCCAATTTTAACATTTATTAATGAAATCATTAATCCGAAGCATCTACATTAATGAACATCTGAATTTACATTAATGCAAAAATAATGATAATTTGAATATTTTTATGTTATGTAGATGTTAATTTATTATTTTTAAAATGCCAATTACCTTCTGTTCTTAGTTCGGTCATATACAGTTCTACTGTGACCAATACTAGCTATCAATTAGACTCATTTATTTTTGTTATCTGTTATCTTACAATAAACTATGTGCAGTTCACAGTTCAATTAAACCATTTGTTCATTTAATTTTTTAATGTTTTCATGTTCACATCCAGAAGTTAAGTGGCCTCTCTGAAAACCTTGATTTTCATGATGTACTCGTAAAGTATGAAGCAGTGTTCATACTTTACGAGCAGTGTGTATGTAATGAGTCTTCTTTCTCAGTACTTCTTTTGATTGTTGCTCCCCTATGTCTAAATAACTATTGAGACAGAAGGATGCTTAGCCCAATGTACTTTGGGACAAAGGAATATCACACTTCTGGTTTTATAAGGGGAGTCTAAAGAAGAATATTCAGTACACCTTCTTTAGATTGTTACTTCCCTCTGATTTCTTTTAAAAGGGGAGTAACAATCTAAAGAAGTGTCTCTTTCTCATCCTACCCTTTAAGGATCCAAATTACTCGATCTATATAATTCTGACGTTCAACTTGAGGTGTCAGGTTTTCCAGATTCTTGTGACCTTAATTCCAATTCCACAACATTTTGCATTTATGTTGTTACACCAAAGCAAAAAATTAATATAGCCCCTTAAAACAAAAAAAGGAAAAAGTTTGTTATTCCATGTCAAGTCTCCATTAGGAGCATATTTCAGTTAGATGATATTAAATATTTTTGTATTTCTCTCAAAGTGTAGGAAAATGACTTCAATCAAACAATTGTTCAATATACTTTGTGTTTTGTTTATATAAATAAATGGTTTTACTACTGTTTAGTAAAATTTATTCTTTTTTGTAATTGCATTAATTTTGTTTTTAACAATTTGTTAAAAATCTCTTACATAGTTGTTTTAGTATCAACAAAGTACAATTAATGGTTTAAAGTTTTTTTTTTCATATTAAAAAGCATTAAGTGCATCAATATTTGAAGCAAGGGCTTTTTTATGGTCACAGTCATTTTATTATTGGAAGAGTTTTACTTGAAAACAAGCAAGACATTCAAAAATTGTTAAGATAGGTGATTTTTTTTATTTTAAATATTCATGTGAAATAAATAAATACGAATTTAATTGTAACAAGTAAGAATATTTTTTAAAAAAAGTTACATTATAATTTATTTTATAAATAAGTTTAACTTTCCTATTCGTTTTATGTGCACATAAAATAATAGAGACAAAAAAAAGAAAATACAATAATTTTATACAAAAAATACCTGACATTTTAGGAAGCAGCATTGAATGAAAGGGAATATCTTTACATCCCTTTAAGTTCAATAACAGCTTAATAAAAATTGAATCATTAAAAAATAAAACAGAAACAATAATATAATTTAAAATTTAGTAATATAATAATTGAGCCTCTTCAAAAAATAGCCTTTAACAATTTACGAGTAAAATTAAAAACTAAATTAATATTAATTTACTTTAAAATAATTTTAAATAAATCGGAAATGAATTTGTAAAAAGTAAGTCTTTAATTAGATAATTGAATGTTAGGATACAGTAGTGGCAACAGCTGTTCTTCAAAAAGGTCGTGTTCAACGTTCTGTGTTTATTGTTTATTAAACGAATTTATTTGCTCTATCAAACCCGCGGTTTTTCGCGTTTATTTATTTTATTATTACGGTTTTAAATATTTTTTGTGTTATATCTGTGGTTAAGAAAGGATATTAAATAAATAAATTTAGAAGATACGTTGTTGTATGTGTATTTCGAAAGTGTTTAAATGAGTGTTTTCGTTGGACGATCTTTGATCCCGGAGTTTATTCAAATTGAACAATCAGGTAACTTATAAATATTATCATTTAATAATTATGAATACATAATTGATTTATTTGGCTATTTGGGTTTTTATAATAAAGTAAAAACCTTCTAAAAGTGATTATCTCAACCAAATTGGGAAATAAGAAAATACTCTCTAGGGACCTTAGAAAAGTGGTTAAATTGACCAGTTGGTTACCGTTTACTGGTAGTCATATTAGCAGGTAGCAGGTAATTTTAAAGATGGAGTTGAGAGATAATTCCAGTTTATAAGAACTCACATTTTATTTTGTCACAAGTTGAATTGATTTAATAATATAATAAATATTGATGTAGGTAAGTATAATAAAAATAAAACCCAGAGATCTACCCTAGCGGCCATAGATAAGACGTTTTAATGCATTTGTTTTAAATTTTACGACTTTTTAAAGATTATAATTTTTAGTATGAATCCTAAAGAGTTAATCTTTCGAGTAAAAGAGTTGAAAATAAACCAAATAATTTACTCACCGATCCGGGAATCGAACCCGGAATATTAGTCTTGATACACTAATGTCACAAATTATGTGTAATATAAATGTATTCTCCTCTTTAGGGATCTACTTTAAAATTTTGCTATTATTATTGTTTTCACTCTATTAGAAAAGCTCACATTCAAAATTTTACCGCTACTAGTTCCACTTGACTATAAGGAAATAATAAATTTATTTTTTCCTTCATATTTTTATAAATCCATCAAAGATATGATCGTAGTTTAGGGGGGATTATATCTTAATTCTTAAACTTTCTTATCACCACTTCGTGATTCACAATCAAATAAATATATTGACAAGAATGTTTCTAATTACATATCCACCTATTATAGAGAAGAACATTATAAAACTATCTTGAAAACTAGATTAGACAATATATCAACTAGTAACAATCCTATGTAGCAAACTTAGCTAGAGGTTGTACATTTTAAAATTAACATAAGTTTTAATTACATTGTAATTCGAATTATTTCTATTTCTATTCAAATTAAAAAAAAAAAAAAAAAAAAAAAAAAACTTAAGTAAGAGGCTCAATATTACAATTATTTTACACATAAATAAAAATAATTAAATAAAATAGAATAAATAAAAAATATTTAACATTTCTTAATATTACAAGTATTAATCTTATTGCTATATTACACCATGAGTAATAAATTGGGCGGGTTTCAAATTTTGGTTCGTTTTTTTTGAATACTATCAAGGGTTTTTTTACACTCGAAAGCTGATAGTATTTTACTGTTTACATAACAATATGTTAAGGATCGCAGAATAATTAAGAGCTTTTTTTCTAGAGCAATCCTTAAATCTAATTGTTCTAGTTCTTAATTAAGGAGAAATATATTTTAATTTTATGATTTGTTTAGAAAAAATTATTATTATTATTTTTTATATTATTTAATGACTAGTGCAACCCTTAAATCTAATTGTCCTCAGATAGTAATTATAGAGAATTATATATTTCTTAAACTTTTATGACAGAAGGATGCTTAGCCCAATGTACTTTGGGACAAAGGAATATCACACTTCTGGTTTTATAAGGGGAGTCTAAAGAAGAATATTCAGCGAAATGTCAATTTATAAAGCTTATTCGTTAAAAAGTAACCATCATAAAATCATCCTTCAAATATAATAATTTTTTAAAGTTTAAATTATTAAAACCTAAAGTAATGTTTTCTCTAAAAGGGCTATTCCTGCTGTCTTATTAGTGTTTATCTGTAAAGTTGGAAGAATAATAATGTTTTACAATGGGCTTAAACAATCATGTTTCCTCACCAGGTATAGGGTAGGTGTAGGTAAATTNAGTGCAACCCTTAAATCTAATTGTCCTCAGATAGTAATTATAGAGAATTATATATTTCTTAAACTTTTATATAATTTGATACTTAAAATGAATATATATTAAAATCAAAGTGTATATAAGCATTTTAATACAGTGAGAATTATGAAACTATGAATTAACCTATTTGAATACATTTCGTATTAATTTATATATTTTTCTTAAATACTATAATTGTACATTGCAAAATATCACATTCCGACACTCAACCAATACACAATTATTAATATTTAATATAAATATATATTTTATGCATAGGTGTTTATTAATATTTTATTGTAAAATATTTTTGTCGAATAAGCTCTCTACCAAATAACTAAGCTTAGTTATGAATCATATTAATTTGTTTTTTATTTAGTTTTATTGTGACATTTGTATATAAGTGTATTTAAATTTATTTATTTATTTTTAGAAATAAAGGTAGGTGAGTTGGAAATATTAAAATTTAATTTGATGGTAGAAACGTATTTTTCTTTAAAATTATTGACTTTGTTGATGTTGGTTATTATTATAGACTTTATTATTATTATTATTTTATTTTTTTATGCTCCACTCGTGGCAGTAGTTTGGCCTCAACAACTTGGGCTATTAGCTCCTACTCTTTCTTTAAATAAAATTTATCCGATTTCATTATTTTATGAATTAAATTATTTATTTTTTACTCAATATAAAGCCGGGCATCTATAATCTTTTTCTCATCAAATAATTCCAAAATGAAGGCAGATATTAAGTTGAAATATACTTAGATGAATTATCTATCTTATACAAAGGTATAATTGGTGTGAATTTGAGTTCAATGTGCAAAATAGTTTTGCTATTATTTAGCGTTCAAAATTTTAAGTTCTAATTTATAAGTGGATATGTTCAAAATGTGGGCAAATATCAAAACGAATTTTGAGGGAAATTTTTGCCTTACAAAGATATTGGTGCAAATTTCAGTGTAATAAATTGTTTCCCCGATTTTTTACTGCAAAATGGATAATGACGTTATAAGCAACTGCATTTCAGGATTGATTGTTGTACCAGCTTTCAACTTTAGCTTTTCTCTTAAAAACTGAGGGAGTTAATGCGTGAAACACACACACAGACAGACAGCATCAAACTTAAAACCACTCAAATGGTCTTAAATCTCCCAAAAGCTGATATTTTTATTGAAATATCGGTTTCGAATTTCTTAGGTAAAAACAATACTTGCCCACGTGGCCGGGGGTTACATTATGATTTAGAGGCACAAGAATAAGTTTACATGAAAGTGGAAATAGCTTTGATTTCAATCTATTATTATCTGAATTAAACTGATAATTTTTTTATTTCAGAGACTGTATGCTAAAGAATTATTTTCTGTTCCTTATAATTTCTCTATATTATTCTTGTGGCGTGTCATAATTATTTCCCTATCTTAAATGGATCAGAGCTGAATTCTTGTAATTCTTTTTCTGCAGAGGAGAGGTAGGCTTTTTTTCATTTCAAAGTTTGTCTCAAATTCAAGGGAGAGTTCAAACATACACTCTTAAAAATTTCCCTTTATGTAATTAGGTGCCTAAATAATTATGTGAAAATTCTGAAACTTGAGATCTTCCCCTCCTCTCTCCATTATTATTATGTACTTTTACAGAAACAAATTTAACCAACTTATAAATTACGTTTTTGAATAATTTTGAAAAAAAAAAAAAACTTAGTAAATACCGTTACTTATAAATAATTCTTATCTTAGTGGATAACATTAACATTTTGGAACGAAAATGGTGAGACCAATCATAATAGATAACCCATTCTGCTCTCTTTTATATACAAAAACATACTAAGGCTAGTTATAAAACTGGCACTCGGAATTCTGTGCCAACTATGTCCAGCTGCTAAATAGGGCTATTGGATTTATATGCATCCCTGGCTACACCTCGAGCCAAAATTCCTCCTTTTTGAAAGTAGAGACATAAACATGTATAAATATTTTCCTCTTAAAATCGCAATTATATGGGAACTTTAAATAATTTGTTTGATAACTACAATGTTTTAGTTGCGAATAAACAGTTCTTTGGCCTCATCTGTCTGATTTCAATGAAAATATTCGATAGTTTAGTTTAGAATTGTACCTTTATATAATTAGGATGCTTGAAAATTATTTAATCTGATGTTATATAATTTGTATCTTAATTTTTAATAATAGTTAAGTAAATATTATAGATTTATTACTAAGCTTAGTTTTCCTTAAAAATCTATTGCTCTGAAGTTCCATTTTTAATTTTCATGAATTATAAATTCTGGACTTTTTTATTTTTTTTTTTTATTCAATTAATGTGTATCTTAGAAATATGTCAAAGAATATTTCTCATTGGTTAATATTAAACCTAAGTTTTTTTTTTTTTTAGAAAAAAAGAAAGACTGTATAAGGTATTGTGATGATACTGTGAGAAGAATAATGAGGAATATTTTGTGAAAAAGACCACTCTCACTTTTATTCTAAACAGTATTATTCCAAGTTTTAAAGCCATCTTGGTTAATTCTCGAAGTTCTCAATGAAAAGCATGAACTGATACAAACACTGTATCCTTTAATGTAAGGAAATTTGGAAGTCCGCGAGATAGAAATCAATTTCTTACTCGATTTAAAGAACATAAAAACAGTTAAATATACCTATGTATATATAAAAATTTGCAACAAAAAAATCTTGATATACTTTTATACAGATGTGTAAAAGTTAATCATACAGGTATTGTATATTCAGCAATAATCCTAATTAAGAAAGTAAGGTTTATTGGAAGGAACGTTTCAAAATGTAGATAAACATTTTTGGTTTCTGAAATTGACAGAGAGAGGATAATTTCACACTGAGATTCGTGAACTCATGAAAGCATGTTATAACTGAGGATGAGTTAAAGCTTCGTGAACTCATGAAAGCATGTTATAACTGAGGATGAGTTAAAGCTTCGTGAACTTATGAAGGCATGTTCTAACTGAGGACGAGTTAAAGCTTTGTGAACTTATGAAGGCATGTTCTAACTGAGGATGACTTAAAGCTTCGTGAACTCATGAAAGCATGTTATAACTGAGGATGAGTTAAAGCTTCGTGAACTCATGAAAGCATGTTCTAACTGAGGATAAAGCTTCGTGAACTCATGAAGGCATGTTCTAACTGAGGATGAGGTAAAGCTTTGTGAACTTATGAAGGCATGTTCTAACTGAGGATGACTTAATGCTTCGTGAACTTATGAAGGTATGTTCTAACTGAGGATGAGTTAACGCTTTGTGAACTTATAAAGGTTTGTTCTAACTGAGGATGATAACAATAACGTTCTTATTAAGCAGAGATTCACATAATAAGAGAATAATTAACATCCTTTAATCCTGGGTGTTAATACAGAAACTTGCTAATGTGTTACTAAAACAATGTCTATGATTCTTTACATTTCTTAAAAGTTCCAAATTCAAACCACAAATATCAGGTTAAATTTGCTGGGACACAATGTAATTCAGAAGAAATAAGCTAAATAAACTTATTCGCTATAAATATAAATTTAAGGTATCGCATTATGACTTAAATTTAAAATTAGCGTTGCTATGTAAATTAAAGATAATCAATACCACTTAAATTGGGCGCATTACATTGTAACAAGAATTTAAAACGTAATAGTGCCTATTAAATGTATTATATTATGACTTAAATTTAAGATAATCATTACAATAAACATTTAAGGTATTAAATTGTCACTTAGAATTTTAAAATAAGCATTGTTATTTAAATTTAAGATTATCATTATCACTTAATTTTAAGGCATTGCATTGTTCTATAGAGATTAAAGCGTTACATTGACAATTTAATTAAAGATATTACATTATTCAAATTTCTCTTAACTTTGGATTTAACATTTTTGAGTTTTAAAAAATCAATTATTTTCTGATTTTTTAAAAGTATGGATGGTTTTACAAAATATTTTGTCAATAAAATTTATTATACAATTAACATTATAATTTTTAAATATTCTTAAAAGTAGTGCTTATAAAGGAGATGTTTGATTTTAATTTTTGTATTATTACAATTTTTGTATGATGTATGTATTTATTTGGTGGTATTTTTAGTTCTTAGGGTTGCAGTATTAAATACTAGTGGTCGTTGTGTTTAATCTTAGAAGATTCGATAGAAATACGATCTTAAATATTATTAATTGGAAAAAGTATACAATTTTGTTTTTATTTTTCGTGTGAAAAGATTATGTATTAAAAACATCAAAGAAAAAGAAAATAAATTGCGTGTAAAATGTTTAAGGAGAAGAATGAATAAAGTAATTATAATAGATTTAAAAAATAAATAGTCATGTTTATGTTTATTTAAAAATTTTTTTATCTGGCCAGAGACCGCTATGCTAACCTACTGTACTAGGTGTGTCTAAATATAGTATTTGACACATAAATCAATCTACCGATTAAGTACAAATACAATGAAGGAAGAAAAATGGGGAAAATTCAGTGTAGTCAATCAATGTGCCCTATTACTAAACACGATTTATTAATATCCGTGAGTCACATTGTGATGATAAAAAACACGAATTTTTTAAAGAGAAAGAATCGTGTTAACATACAAAGGTCAAATTGGACCAGTTAGTTAATTTTAGTCGATTATGGAAGTTGCTTAGTCGATAAGGCGTTTAGTACGAATATATTTTAGTCTATTTGGTTATTCCTATCATGTTAGGGTTTTAAGCGGATTACAAGAAACGTTTATAAAAGTCGACTAATTATTAGTCAATTTAGTCGCTAAGTCGAGTTGGTCTATAATGTCTGGTAAGATTATTTAGGCAATTAATTTATTTCCTTTAAAGTAAGGTTTTTTAGCAGATTATAAACAATTTTTTCGGCCTTAATAAGTAGTTTAAATTGTCATATCAGTTGGTTTATTTCTTCGTTTTGTTGATATTAGATACCGAATTTCGAGGAATTTTAAACGAGTGATGATTTAATAGTCGATTGAATCGGGTTTTAAGTTGGAAGCAAAGAATGTTACATTTATTCATTATTTAACGAGATTTTTTTTTTTTTTCAGTTTATTAAATAATTCTATTTATATAATCGGCTCCAAGGGATTTTAAATCTTAACTATCGATGATGAAAAGTCATTTTATTCGCTTAGTAAGTTGATAACAATGAATTTAATTTTTTTTTTTTTTTTAATATTTTGAGGTTTTTAAAAGTTTAGTCAATTATTCTATTACAATGGTTGATTAGTAGATTTCAAGGCATTTCATAGCCTGTTTATGGACGATGAAAAGTCAATTAATTCGCTTAGTAAGTTTGATAACAATGAATTTAATGTGTGCTTATTTATTATGAGGTTCATATCAGTATAGTCAATTATTTCTAATGGTTGATTAGTAGATTTCAAGGAACTTTAAAGCCTGTCTATGAACAATGAAAAGTCAATTTATTTGCTTAATAAGTTGATAACAATGAATTTAATTTTAATTTATTTTTTATAATGAGGTTCATATCAGTTTAGTCAATTATTCTATTACAATTTTTAAGCATTTCTGTCGACGTGAAAAGTCAATTCACTCGATTTTATACATGTTATTTTAATTATGAATGAGATTTATGTCATATTAAGTCAATTATTCTATTCAGACGGTTAATAAGTCGTTTTAATAGAATTCTAAACATGTTTATTGACAAAAAAGTCAATTTTAATGAGATTAATTCCTTCATAAATACTTATTAACCATCATGGTCATTTATTATTTTTATATCGAACCCAGTATTAGTACTGTTTATAAATTCATATAGTACTTTAAAAATTATTATTATTTAATGATTCTCTTCTTCGTCTTTAATAATTATTACTTATTGCAAAAAGTGTTTTTGCATTTCAAAGAACACACATAAGTGTTTTTACGAATTTCAATTTCAAAGACACACATAAGAAAGTAAGAAAGTTAAATTAATTTATTTTGGAATATGTTTTTGGATTATGGTTGTTTAATAATAAAAGTTTAATTATTATATCCTAGTAATTATATAATAATTATATAATAATTATATTTTTTATTTTTTTATTACACCGTAATTGTTTTATAATCATAGCTATAACAATGCGTTCCTATTTATTTAGCTAAAATTATGATAATAAAAGATTCCTTGAAGTCTTTTTTATTATTTTATTTTTATTTGTTATTTTTTTCTTTATATCCTTGAAAATCCTTTCAGCTTATTTTTTAAACTTATTAATTGTAAATTATCAGATTTTTTATGACTTAATAATCATGGATAATGTTAATAATAATTTATTTATAGTTGTTAAATATTAAAATTTTCATCACTCACAAGTTAAATTTCAAGTGATGAGTTAAACAAAGCGATCCATATGCTATTTTATTTTTATTTTTTATACAATCAATTGTTTTTTTGATGGATGGTGAGGTGTATTAAGCTGTAACTAAGCCATTAATTCATCTTTTCGAGACGTTTCGACTCATTGAAGAGTCATCTTCAGTCAATTTATTTAATTTTTTTCACATCCATGGTCATACATCTACCTCCGTGGGAGGGCGTCTTGAGTTTAAATTTAAGAGTATAAAAAGTTTAAAATTTAAAAATCACGTAGTGATAAATAACAACAATTTCACATAGTATAAATTGATTTCAATAAAATAAACATAACAATTAAACAATTCCTTGTTGTGAATTGTTTTTTTGATCAATTGTTATTTTATTGAAATCAATTTATACTATGTGAAATTGTTGTTATTTATCACTACGTGATTTTTAAATTTTAAACTTTTTATACTCTTAAATTTAAACTCAAGACGCCCTCCCACGGAGGTAGATGTATGACCATGGATGTGAAAAAAATTAAATAAATTGACTGAAGATGACTCTTCAATGAGTCGAAACGTCTCGAAAAGATGAATTAATGGCTTAGTTACAGCTTAATACACCTCACCATCCATCAAAAAAACAATTGATTGTATAGAAAATAGGGTGTACTCTTAAATTAATATTAATTTAACTCATTGAAATTTTTATTTTTTTAAAATCATATCAAGTGCAATAATTTACAAATTTTGCACTAATATGTACTTGTAAATTTTATATAAGTACTTTTGGAGCTTTATTTCCTTTTAGTCCATTTTGTTATTTGATTTTTAAAATAAATTCTTAAAAATTAAAAATAACGCAAGAGCGTATTGTTATTTGTACATATATGTATGTATATATATATTTATTTTTAAAAATTGCTCTCATTTACTCAAATTTTAGACGGAATTTTAAAATTATATTATCATAATTCTTTGTTTTTTGTATACCATCGTATATTTGTAAAATATTAAATTTGTTTTAAATAAAAAAAAAAAAAAACTCTTAATATGATTTTATTATCCTGAATTGGTTATTGAACACTGTATGAAATATTTTTAGGGCATTAATATTATTTTGATGTTTGTTAAAACTTAAAATGTAACATAGTTTTATGTCTTGTTTTTTTTTTTTCATTATTAATTTATTTGTTTCTTATCATGTATTTTTCAAATGTAAGTATATAATATTGTATATTTTTTATATAAGGGCGAATCGACATTTAAATTGATTCAATCAAGTTACTTTTAAAGTAGTTTTTGAACCAATTTACTTCTTCGACGTCAAGATGGACACGAATTCTGAAACAAATAAAAGAAAAATTATTACTTATTAACAGAACATAAAATTTAGTATCATTTTATACAATTTTGGTTTAGCGCTGTCCTAATCTATACAGAGTGGCACAAAAGTATGGAAACCCCTGAATTAACTCGTCAGAAATGAACTTTTTTGAAAAAAGTTAAATACAAAAGTTTCAGGATTTTTCCTTATTCAATGGTGACCTTGGATTTGACCTTAAACTTGCCCTTCAGGGTCATTTGAAGGTCAACTTTTTTATTTTAAATGGGAACCCCCATTTTTTTATTGCAGATTTGAAAAGAGCATGAAATTTTATGAAACCATAGCCTTGACCATGGTCTTATTTCTGGTCATAGTCAAGGATGTGGTCGACCTTCAAGAAAAAAAGTTGAATAAAAGTACTAAAAACCAATAAATTAATAAAAAAGGGGAGGGGGGAAGGGTTGAAATGACCTTGAAGGTCATGTCTAAGGGTGTTGTGTAGGCTATGGTCATGGCCACTGTTAAAGGGAAAATTTTGGTTATTTCGCAATCCGCAATACAAATTAGGGTTTCCCATTGGAAAACAATTTTGACCTTAGAATGACCTTAAAGGACATGGTCAAGGTTATATTTTTCATAAAATTTCCTGCTCTTTTCAAATCTGCAATAAAAAAATGGGGGTTCCCATTTAAAATAACAAAGTTGACCTTAAAATAACCCTGAAGGACAAGTTTAAGGTCAAATCCAAGGTCACCATTGAATAGCTATGGAAAAATCCTGAAACTTTTGTATTTAACTTTTTTCAAAAAAATGCATTTCTGAGTTATTCAGGGGTTTCCATACTTTTGTGCCACCCTGTATATTAAAATATATCATATAAAATAAATATAATAACATTGACCCACTGACTCATTACACTTTCTCTGAGTGCTCGCTGAAAAATCTTATGGACCTTCTTTAGATTATTACTCCCTTATAAAAAAAGAGAGAGGAGTAAAAATCCAAAGAAGGTGTACAGAATGTTCGTATTTAGACTGCGTTAATCCTCTTATCAAACCAGAAGTGTGATATTCCTTTGTCCCAAAGTACATTGGATTAAACACCTCTTAATAGTTATTTAGTCAAAGTCATTTATATTCTAAAAATCCTAGGGGAGTAACAGTCTAAAGAAGTGCCAATCTTATTACAATCAACCATATTGATTTAAGATAGCGGCCATTTTATTTAGGTTAATTACCTCATTAATTATAGATATATTTATACTTTTTTTTTACCTTTGTCCAAAATTATAAGAAATATAACCTTTTTTTAATACTAATAAAACCTTTCTTAAAAATTAACCAATTGTTAATTTTACTCACCTTTAATAAGTAATCGCAAATTATATTTAATTCATGGTGGGGTATAGAAATAGAGGGAGGGATTATGGAAATTGTCTGTGTGTGTAGATGTCGTTAACGTTTCATGACGTAATAAAATAATTAAAATTACAAATTTCTTAGCGAAAGGTACCCTCTACCTCATTATAATATGTATCCAATTAATAATACACACACTAACTCGTATGCTTTTGACAAAAAAGTAAAATTAGAGTTTAAGTGACTTTTGTGTAACATTTTAGTTATCATTATAACTAATTATATCATTTTAGTAATGAAAGTCTGTTTATATTTATGTATAATATTTTTTCCTCTACAAACAATATTAATAATGTTAATTTATTTTTTTGTTTCAGGTAGCAGCAGAATACAGTATTTTGAGAATGCGGGTACATTAGTGTGCTTGTACAGTGCGTGTGCTTGTGCAATTTTCCGCGAGCCGCGAGTGTTGATTATTGTGATTTAGTGTGTGCTAATTAACTACAGTCTATAAGATTAGAGTTGGCAATCAAAAGGCGGGAAAATTTTGAGGGAAACGATTTTATTGGTCCCCCATGTGGAATGCAACTTCAAAAAAAAAAGCACCAACCCACCCCTGTTCCCCAAAAAAAATATAACATGGCAACACCGATTTTCCCTTTTTATAACCCCAAAACTACCTCCACATTTGTTGTTTCCCGCCTTCGATTGTGCCAACTCTAATCTTATAGACTGTAATGTCTATTTGCTAATATTCCGGTCAGTGATAACAAAAGTAGTTGTATATATTTATCTTGTGATGTTCTTATGATAATCATCCTTCATCTCTAATCATCTTCTCATATCATCATTATCATTATCTACCAGGAACTACGTAAGTGAGACTGCTTACTTCTTTTTGATTTACTTTTAAAATTTATGTTTACTTTTTCGATATGAATTTATTATGAAATTAACCGTGGATAAAATTTATTTTAGAATATTTGGGTTTGCTTCTTAGGTTTTCAACTTCATACCTTTATTTTATATAGGGTATATCATTAATGTATTAAACTTAAATATAACTTAAAGTACTTAGCGAAAAATAATGACGTAAGTGTATAAGTAAAGAATAAACTGCGTATGAGAAGATATTACGAGTCCGAAACTTTTAAAACGCAGTTCCTGAAATTCCAAACTCCAACAAAATTCTTCTATTATACATAATTTCGGGGAGAAATGTTCTATATTGAGAGACTTAGACAACCAGCCTGTAGTGATTTCTGTGTTACGATTAGGTGAAGTGGTAGGTATAAAGATTGTAGAGAATTTATTTTCATTTTTAATTCTTAATTAAGACATTGTAAATATTATTATTTGACATGTTTATAAAATACAGTCCGCAGGTCTAGTTAGGATAACTGGTCTTAGTTAGTATCAGTGGCGTAGCTAGGACATTGGCCCCCCCTCCACAAGAACTATTCAGCCTTCAAATAAAAGGCCTTCAGCACTGAATGGGGGCCCCTTGACAATGTTATAGAAGTATAATATCCCTGACTTTAGTCACAACATCTGTAGACACAACATCTGACTTTAGTGTTGTCTCATTATTTTCTGGATTATCAGCATCAGTTTTAGAAATTAACACTACTTGTTTGTTTGATCAAATTCTAATTACCTAAGCTATATTAGATGTTATATTTCTGTAACATATTTACGACGTTTCCATGATGTTTCAATATGGATTAAATACAGTTTTTGGATTCAAATTGTTCATGATAACCTAGATTCAATTAGGATTAAATACGATTTAGATCCACATACGATCCACTAAATTCTGGGATCGTATCTGAATCGAGTTTCATGGAAACACCTGAACTCGATCCTGACATGCGCAGAGTGAGAGTGTAAGCGCCCCGAGCAGTCTTTCTGGTGAAACTAGTCAAATCTGTCAAAACACCACAATCCAATCAACCAAAACATAACCCATATTTGTGATTTACAATTTTTATTTATTATTATATGCATATTGGAAAACGTATTGAATATTGATTGTGGATTCAATACCCTTATATCATGGAAACACCTAACTTGTTTAATCCCAAATCAGGATTCAATCCGTATTTAAACATCATGGAAACCTAGTAGTTATTTGCATTCCTTCAATCATAGTATAACTTTTCATCGAGGTTTAATTAAATACTTAGATGCAACCTCAGTTCATTTTTATTTTTATCTTTGTTTTCACATGATAATTCATTGTGGAATTAAACAAAAAACTTGCCCTAAAAAGTATTTTAATTCTAACCTTTTCCTCCCTTTCTACATCGCGATTTTACTAAACACCCAGCCAATTTGCTTCAGTACAAATATTGGCACTTAGCCCGTACAAATCTACGGGAAAAACAGGGGTTCCCTGGAGGTTGGGGGAGCCTAGTAAAAACAAACTAAATCTCCCTTCCTGCCACCGGTTCTAGTTGAAATGCAAATAAAATCAGACTACACACTGTTTTTTACTCTTCATTATTTTGAATTTTATCCTCGTTTACATAAAGTTAGCAAACAGGATGTGAGCCTTTTTAAACATAATTTTAATCAATTACATTCTCTTTTTTTTATGAAAATTACAAGTGTTTAAAATATTTGAATAAACATATTTATCTTGTAAAGAAAAAATTTCTTGTTAAAAAACAGCAAGTTTTTCCCTAATAATATTTTACAAATTGCGTGTATCGTGTGTCATACAGCGATTGAATTTATTAATATTTTCTTGACAGAACGAGTAAACATTTCTTGTTTTCTTTTAAAAACACTTTATTTTTTTTTTTTAGATTGCACATCTCTGCTAATTTTACACTACTTACTTCGCTGTATAAACCAAACAGAAATAGTAACACTATAATATCTATAGCAGAACATGTGGATAATATATGTTCATCATCAATATAATATAAAAATGTTCTTCCTCGACACCATATGACGTCTTTGTACACCAGAGAGAAGGGTGAACTAGTAATTACCGGATTTATGAATGACAAACTTTTCTAATTTATTTTTTTAATCTAAATAATAAAACTATCATTTAATATATTAATTTAAGATACAAAAAAAATATGTATTTACAAAAAAAATAGTTTAAATCACATTATGAAAGTCACGTGTTTAACAACACTCAAGTGTAAAAACAACGCAATTAGCAACAGTAGTAGTAACAGAACATATGCAATACATATTTTATTTATTACCACGAGTTTATACACTTTAGTGTGTTCGTGGTGAGACGTCGTCAAAGAGCGGAGTGAGGGGGTGGGAAACTTTCACTCATGTCTACCCTAGGGTTTATCAGTTTATACTTCTTTCTCGTGTTCATTTTTTATTTATATGAAATGTTGCATATTTATTTATAGAAACGTGTAGCGTTTTAAAAAATAATAATAAACTACGTTGATTAGCGCTTATAAGAGAACATAATCTATATATTTCTATCGTTTCCAGGCCTAGAGACTTATAAATGGGCTGACTGGGCTATAGCCCAGGGCGCAAAATATTTCAAGACAATTTTTTTTACCAACAATAAATTAAAAAAAAAAAAAAAATCTACCTACTGTAATGTTTTCCACTTAGAAGGCAAATGTCACTCTTTCGCCTTTCAGCCAATGCCAATGATGGCCTTATAGTAAATATTGCACCTAGTTTTTTTGGTATCCAATACTTAATAATATTTTCTATTTAGTAATTTATTATAGTATTTATTTTCTTTTAATTACTTCTCATATTTGTAAATTCTGATATTAATAACTGATACGCATGTTTAGATTCACTAGTACATGGATTCCTGTATAATGGGCAAT
Organism: Gerris buenoi; assembly: GCA_001010745.2. Taxonomy (NCBI): domain Eukaryota; kingdom Metazoa; phylum Arthropoda; class Insecta; order Hemiptera; family Gerridae; genus Gerris; species Gerris buenoi. The sequence continues at coordinate 65,669 of KZ651762.1, forward strand.
AGTGATTTATATATGAAAGGTTGTTGAATGATTTTATTAAAATGTGGCTTTTTTCGATAATAATATGCTCAAGATCCTCCTCTACACAGCATTCTGAACACACCGAAGATTGCGCTTTTCCTATCTTGTAAAAAAAAAATGACATATTATGCAGTGACTAGCCTTCAACCCGCGCTACGCGCGGGTTTCATGCTAGGTATTTGTGGCTACACTTCCAAGTGTTTATATACTTCATTATCTACTTAGTCAAGCTATTAACCCTGCAGTGGGCGCGCCTATTTGAGTTACATAAGTGGGCGCGCCGCGGTCCTCCGGACCGCAAGTGGTTTTACTTGCAAAATTGTCATGAAATAAGCTTTATTTTTTTTTTAACCTTATTTTATTGCTGAATTCCTTTTAGTACATAAATATTGCCAATTTTTAAATAAATAAATTAATTATAAGTTAAAGGTAAACATTATTAATTGTAAGTGTAATACAAAGTAATTATATACAAAATTAAAGATGGTATTTACTATTATTATTCTTATTATTAATTTATTTATTTAATAAAGCCATTTGGATAATTAATAAACACTTTTTTTAAAAATACTTTATAAATATAGAAAATGAAAATCGTGTATAAAACTAAAGAAACGGTGATTTTATAAAGGTCTTAACAGTGTTTAGTGTGTGTGTGTGTGTTTAACGACATTGTTATTAAAGTGTATTTAATAAACTTTATAAAAAAGTTTATTAAATACACTTTATAATTTTTAAGTATAAAAGATAATAAATTAAACACCAAACATAAAATGATAATATATGTATAAAAAAAAGGATTTTTTTTTTAATTT